>JABWDB010000120.1:0-47442 GCA_019614645.1 Stratiolaelaps scimitus
ATATTGTATTACGAGATGACATTTCAAGCTAACTCATTTAATTATATTGGCTTACATCTTCTATATCATTTTATTATAATTATTGCCATTATTTGAAACGTGTTCTTTTTTAAATTGATTACAGTTCTGGAAGACGACTTCACAGCCAATGTCAATATCAACAACATGCAAATAGTGCTCCAATCGAGAATATCTCAACAGTGCTACCTGTAATACTTTGCGCGGACGCCCTTATCCAACGTAACCTAAAGCTTACCGTAACAGATAATTCGTTCGCAATGAAGGAATCGGTTGTTTTGACAACGGCTAATGAAAAATCAGCGAAAACATCTCTACGTAAAGTTCTACAACAAGTTCGTCGTGCACCTGAATTCGCTATTATTCAATATAACGAATATTCGATAGGTGTAATGAGAACTGCCAGAGTCTATCACATTTACATGCCACGGAAACAAGGAACAATTCCATCGTGTATGGGATCAATGTTTATTGGAAATGAACGAGACACAATCACAACTCTCCTTCATACATTGATCCTAATTAATGATCATGGCATAATAACACTGTGGCATATTCAATTTGATATCCACGAAATGAGCCCTATCGTTCAGCAATCCGATAATGATGATATTTCAAAAAGTTCATTAACCGCCGAAGTTACAAATATTTTTCCGGATTTAACCATTGAGTGCGACAACAACGAACAACGACGACGAGAACTACAAACCGCATATCAAGAAGCAAACACGACAGCCCATAGAAACGTACGCAGCGATCCTGACGTCCGAGCTGTTCAGCAATCGCAGAACACCACAGCACGACGCCAAAGACGCAGCGATCCCGATATTCGAGCTACTGAACAGGCGCAAGATACTGCAGCCCGCAGGCATCGACGAACGGAAGATGACTACCACCGGACGGAACTAGATGCACGATCAGCAAGACGCAACGAACAACGTAACCATTATTACCAGTCAACTCCATCGTACCGCGTGACAATCATACGACCAGAGTCCGCCGAACGTCACTACGTGAAAATAGCCCCCTCACCATGCATACATTGTGGGGCCATCCAATTTGAAAAGAAAACACTAAAATGCTGCAATAAGGGCCTCATCAAGATTCCTACACCAAGAGTGCCCGAAGAAATTCAAACGCTGTTCAATGGGGATTTGTTGGGCGAACGTCACACATTCGATAAAATATTTCGTACGTATGCACGATTGATCAATCACCAATATGCGTTAACTGCTCCAAACTGTCAAGCTTCTGAAGTAGGAACTCGCGGGCCAATCACTGGAGTATCGTTCACACGTCAGCCCGCAACACTCAACATGAATCAACGTATGCATTATCACATAAAAACTAATACAACAACCACACAATTATTTTTTATGGAACCAAATAATGCCGTTGAGGAACATATTCGCGAAATGTTCGAGTCTCTACGCGGTGAGCTGCAACGTGAACAACAAAGAGCCCGCGAAAAATTACAACAGTTTGTACAGACATTCGATCGTACACTACGTGCACACAATCCCTACGTTCGAGCGTATAAAACCAGCCAGCAAGTACAAACACAAACGGTTGAACCTGAAAACCAGTTCGTGTCCGAAGTGGTCGACCCAAGTGAGTTTAGTGTCGATCCAAGCACACACAACTTGCCCACCAATGAAAATGAACTGGCAATTGCTCTTCATATTCCTGAAAACGATCAACTCAACCAGGAATTAGTGCAATGGTACGCTACAGCCCAAAGTAGCGACAACCCAACATACGTCAGCAATACATCGGAACACCGAATTCCGATGACGTTTCCAGTTTTATTTCCATTCGGTGAACCTGGCTGGACGCCGACGCAGTTCCCCTATGAACAAGACGAACGTCCTGTTGCCCGTGCCGCTATTGCTACTACACAATGGCAAACAGCAACAACATCATCGGCAATAATAATACGAGACTACGCAGCACCACCAAATCTACGACAAGACAACTCCGACAGCGATGAAGATATAACACCCGCAGAAGACGAACCGTCAACATTATCAGCAAGCAGCCGACGTGGTCGTCGAGGACGTGGTCGTCAAGGAGCAAGCACAGTATATGAATATGCTCGCTATCAGCTCGCACGACGAAATTCGGCGTCACTACTTCATAAGAGCGGGAAACTCTATCAAGAATTTGCACTCGACCTCTTCTTAACAGCGGAGAGTACCCGACTCTTATATCATCAAGCAAACCAGGAACAATATCACGCAAATGAATTTCCCCACCTTCAACGATTTGTAGATGAAAACGCTGACGAACATGATGTGCCACCAGGAAACATCGTCATCTTGCCACAAAGCTTCACCGGAAGTTACCGTTGGTACACTCAACGATACCGAGAAGCTATGACTGTAGTTGCTGAGCTTAGTCATCCGGATATCTTTTTGACGTTCACCTGCAATTCGAAATGGCCCGAAATTCGGGAGTTCGTCACTACTCGCAACGGTCAGGTGCAAGATTTTCCAGATATCGTTTGTCGAGTGTTTTCCCTCAAACTCAAAGCACTCCTTAACGATATCGAGAAGAAACATATTTTTGGCAAGGTCGACGCAATCATCTACTCAATCGAATTTTAGAAGCGTGGACTACCGCATGCGCACATGCTCATCTTGCTGAATGAGGCTGACAAAGTTCGTTCTATTGAAGATATTGACAGCCTCATTTCAGCTGAGATACCAGAGCCAAGTGAGCACGACGATCTACACAAAATCGTCATCAATACAATGATTCATACGTGCTCACAAATACGCTGCGGACTAAACAATGGGCAGTGCAAACGAAAATTCCCAAAAGCATTCGCTGAGCGTACGGCGTTGACAAACACTGGCTACCCCATGTATCGACGCCGTGATAATTCCGTCGTCAGTCGAACTTATCAAGCCCGCCAAACCGCAAATGGACAATACATTGCACCAACGAATGCTGATGTTGTTCCATATTGCCCTTATCTACTCCGACGCTATAACGCTCACATTAACGTCGAAATCTGCACAGCAGTCGCGTCGGTGAAGTACATTTTCAAGTATATATTTAAAGGTCCAGATAAGGCAGTCATGCGAATTCGGCGGTGTCGACGTGCCGACAATGAAGAGAGCGTCCTCATGGACTATGACGAACTACATCACTTCATCAAATCACGATGGACCTCAACAATGGAAGCGATGTGGCGCCTATTGGAATTATCGTTACATGGTTCAACTTACGCGATTGTCAACCTTCCCGTACTGAAGACAGGACAGCCTGTGCCGCCACAGTTCGCCGCCTGGCTCACACTGAATGCGCAAGACGATAATGCACGCACACTGCGTTACATCGATATTCCCAAATTCTATCGATGGAATCAGCCACTGAAAAAGTGGACACGCTATGCACGCAGACTTAAGCCCACTCTCGGAAATCTATACCCCGTCTATCCCAACGCGCTTGACCGTGATCGGTATTACCTTCGACTGCTCTTGCTACATGTTCGCGGGCCACGATCAATGGCAGAGTTGTACACGATCAACGGCGAACGCAAGGCGACATTCGCAGAGGTTGCCGTAATACTCGGACTAGTAGAAAACTCCGTGCATTACATACAGGCAATGGAGCAAGCAGTGATCAGGCAAATGCCGCACGAACTTCGTAAACTGTTCGTGTTGATCATTACGAACTCGGACGATCCGGAGCTACCGACTCGACTTTGGGACACGTTCCACGTCCATCTCTGTGAAGATTTCGTCAGACGGGGTTACCGAGACGAGCAAGCTATTCTCCTTGCTCTTGACCATATTCGACACTTACTAAGGATAACTGGCAGACAGTACACCGACTACAATCTGCCTCTCCTCGGAGCTGTCGTGGTGTCACAAATCGACAACCCCACTGCAACGGCAGCACCACCACCACAGCAAGAAGATGAGCCAATGTTTGCTGACAATGAACATGATATCAGACGACAAAGTCTGAACGATCAGCAAGCAGAGATCTTTGAAACGATCATGACGAGTATTCGAGCGAATGAAGGACGTCTTTTCCTCATCAATGGTGCCGGTGGAACAGGTAAAACATATCTGTATGTCACCTTATGTGCCCAGTTGCACCACGAAGAACGTTCCTTCATAACGGCCGCCTACACAGGTCTTGCTGCACAATTGCTTCCAACAGGTCGAACAATTCATTCGACGTTTGCAATACCTGTACGTTGTGAGCAAGGGCGAGTAATCGAATACAATAGGAGGACATACATTGGACGCCGATTACATGCAGCGTCCGTCCTACTAATTGACGAAATCAGCATGGTGCAAAAACACATTTTGCACGTCATCGATAGATCGATGCAGCTGTTAATGGACTCGACCCGTCCTTTTGGCGGAAAAACAGTTATCTTTGGAGGAGACTTCCACCAACTGTTGCCAATCAGCGCCGAGCTCGGTCTCCCAGGCTCAATGGCCGATTGTTTCACATCGTCATTTCTATGGAACGAATTTACGATGTACGAACTCCAAACGAACATGCGCGTCCAAGATGAGACAATGACTTCATTTCGAGAATGGTTGTTGCGAGCAGCTAACGGCGTCGACATTGACGGTAACCACACAAATTTGGTTGTCATTCCTGCTCAACATGTCCTACAAAATCAACAACAAGAACACCAGCACCAGCGGCAGCAGGAAACCGTCGCCACCCGTGCCATTGAATGTGCCGTGTTTGGCCAGTCAATCTCCTATGACGATGTAACTCAACTCACTGATCGTGTCATTTTAACCCTGGAACACAAAACTGTGCTCAAGATCAATAATGACATCATCAGCAACATTCTTCAAGGAGACGCGTCCACTTACTTGGGTATCGATACACATCTCGATGTTTCCTCCGCAGAAGAAAATCAAGCACCCGTCGTTAGCGTGGAGGTGTTAAACACAATTAATCCAAGAGGATTCCCTCCACACGAACTACGACAAAAACGAGGAACCATCTGCTACATATGTCGAAACCTCAACCTTAATGAAGGTCTCGCCAATGGTACTCGAGTAATTGTGGAAGAACTGCTGATACACGCAGTTTACATACGCATATTGACTGGCCCCAAAACAGGTACACGTATGGTTCTGCCACGTCTCAAGCTGATTATCAACGAGGCGAACGAGCCATTCAAATTCACGAGAACACAGCTACCTATTATTCCCGCTTTTGCCATGACAATCCACAAAAGTCAGGGAAAATCATTCAATCGGGTTGCCGTGTATTTAGATCAACCCGTCTTCACGCACGGACAACTGTACGTCGCTTTGTCAAGAGTGACCTCTGCTAACGGCCTCATCGTTGATCTAGCCAACCCGCGAGGAACGCATCACTGTTTCCTCAACGATGAAACCACTGGAAACGTACTCATCCGCGTGTTCAATTTGGTACTACAAGAAATACTGTCAGCTGCCAGACTACGTCAACGATAACGAGGAAGACAACAACGAGCAAGAAAACTTCAACGACAACTACAAAAACGAATATGGTCAAATGATACTCTTCCTGGCCAACAACAACAATGGAAGCGTTCCACGGTACAACTCATCAAATCAAGAACTACGCTACAACAACGAACTATGAAGAGGAAACATACTGCGGCTAACGGCTACACTGCTTACTTAACACCATCAAACACACGTATGGGTAAGTGAAATCTAATTAACATTATAAGAACATTGAACAATCTATATACTTATTGCATAATTAATTTACTGAAATTGGTAAACACCTAACACTTTATATTCATATCTATTTACCTAATTGTCAATCGTTTTCATTTCTCTATTTTACAGGTACGATTCGGTTAATGGCTTCGGTTCGCTAATGACACTCGCTTCGAGATAAGGAAGGTGGTTTATATATATATGTAAATAACAATAGCTGAATTAGTTAAATTAATATATAGATCATCTGATTTATCATAATAATTTATTCCTTACAACTTCTTATCAGTACTATTATGATGTATATATATATATGAAAATATTATTTTTCCAGTACCTTGATCAAACTATATCATATACTTAAATCAAACGCACAATTTACACAATATCCCATCTCAAATATAGAACTATATATTACAATAGAATAGAGAATTTGTAATGGGCAATACGTCACATCGTCTAATGACGATCCCACACTAAAGCCAGACTTTACATGGATTTACTTACTCAAAAATATTAACTAATCAAATTAATAATACGTTACCGAAATCATATCATATTATTATAAAAATGTATCCTTGATCATTAGTATTATGTATATATGTAAATACTATTATTCAATCAATTAATCTATATATATATATACAAATTAAGCGCACAAGTTATACAAAATTACACCTCAAATATTGATCTATACATTTCCATGAGTAATACGTTTCATTTTTTACCTGGATGTGCGGAAAAGCATTGTTGCTTCTCCTCCACAACCAAAACAATCCTAACAAGCATACAATGAACTAAATAATAAAATAATATATAAAATTATATATTATAACGGAGGAGGAGATTTTCAGTGGGTAGTACGTCACACCTTTTTATGACGGTTAGTCCCACACTATCCAAACTATATTTGGATGTGCGTAAAAGCATTTTTACCCCTCCTCCTTACCAAAAACAATGTGTTAGAGTTGGCCGCCGCCCGTAGGTCAAGGCCAACTCTAGTTTATATATTTATTCATTATTTATTATTTAAATATACGTGTATATATATATATACCTGTTACATACACTTGTATATTTACTATCGATGTAACGGTGTTAGTATATTAATGTCATGTCACAAGGATAAGAATAATGAAGTGGTGATGTCCAGAGAATAAAGAATGAAGTTGTTCAGGTAGATACGAAGTGCTAATCTTTGTTTATTTGCGGATTCTTCGATTTTTGCCAGATACGACAAGGTTGAAGATAGAGCAAAGGTGGCCTTGACATGTCCTCGTAGTAATATCAGGAGGATAAGTGCCGAGGCCTTTCACAGGGTGGGGAACAGCTGAGAGTCAGCTAACAAATAGATGATACCTCTCTTCGATCTTTCCAGAGCCTTCACTGTTCATTTCCGCTATTTCGGAATTATTCATTTAATTCTGTGCCACTGAATAGATGACCATGATACTCTGTATATTTGAACATTAACAGTGTGTATATACAGAGTAAAAGTTAAAGATGGTTGATACTATTACGCCGGTTATGACTACCTTGGTTGAAGATTTCAACACTATCTCAGGCGGAAAAATCTATGAAATTAGGAAATACTGCAATTCTCAAGGAAAATTGTTGCTCGATTAATTTCTTACGGCTGCTCAAAGACGAAATAATCTCAATCAGAAATAAACACGAACATCTGGATCGTGATGTTTATATAGCTGTTAGTCACATAGTATTTTTAAGTCTGTCGCCACATAGTAAAGTAAGAGGTCGCTCTATATGAAAGATTTTGTTCGAACCTCCCCCTCAATCAAGCACACTCTAATTTATAATCATTTGGAATCACCAAACCTCCAGCTAATACCTGAACTTCACGATTACTATGATCTATATTTCTCCTGCAGATCAGATCTCTGTGTTTTATCACTTCCTTGTTCTCCAGAGGAAACCCGCTAATTGATGTTTAACAATTGTGAACAATGATGTGAATCACGATATGCGAAATACTCACCTCTAGCGTGTATGTATCGTCAACCCAACATAATCATATTCATATTATATCATGATATGCGAGAAATGGCATTGTCAGAACGTATTACAATAGTCGAAAAACACCGGAACCCGTTTTGCCTCGACTGAGACTTGGGTCAAAAGACAATGAGGTTATCGAAGTTCTTGGTGTATCTGGATCCAGCATAAATTTCTCTAAGGATTAAAAATGTGTTGAAGCCGTTTTTGAGATTTTACGCAAATATGTTGTATATACAAACATAATTGACCTTATATTACAATACAATACAATACAAACTGCTGTTTATTGACGGAACTGCAACATACATTGCTTGAGTTCTCGTAAAAAATAATAGGTAAAAGGTGTAAAATATCACACTGCAACAGACGAAGTTACAATTGACAACATATTATATCAACGCATACATAGGGGCAAATACATTGACACGATTCCTCTTCCATCATAGTCACAAAAATCAACGTTATACGTAATTTTACATGTCAAACACAGTGATCACTACCCCTAAAAATTTTCTTAACTTCGTGGACAAACTTCTTTGCTGAGGTGAGGGATCGAATCTCACTCGGGAGAGAGCCCCATACCTCCGGTAGGCGGTGAGCCAGAGCATGGCGACTTGACTCTTTGGTGGTGAATGGTCTCACGAATACCGTTGCCCGACGGGCCGTTCGCTTTTCCATAGCAGAGATGCAGAAAGAGATGTCACCAGGAATTTTTCCTCTTACTATTTTGAAGGCAAGAAAGGCAGTCTGAACCTTGCTGATTCCACGGAGGCGAAAAAGCTCAGCATTATCTAAAATATCTGTAACGGAAGCACTGCGACGCCGATCGAAGATGGCCCTAAGTGCGTCGTTCTGAATGATTTCTCCTTTGCGCAGCGTTCCCTGAAAGCTCCCACCCCAGATTGTGATTCCATAGGAAAGCAGAGGAATGAGTAACATCCTATACACCAGCAGTAATCCCTCAGTAGGTACTCCAAGTTCTCTCAGGCGGCGCAGTGAGGCAATCACCGCATAACATTTTGGAGTAATAGTCCGTAGGTGTTCGTGCCATCTGAGTGTGTCTTGGAGAACAAGACCCAAACATTTGACAGAGGAAGACACCGGAACCGACGAATTGCATAATTCCACTGATTGGATATGAGTCGTCCTTTGTGGCGAGCGAAAGAGGACGATACCCGTTTTGCTAGCGTTTATGACCAGACCAAATTTCTCGAAAATTTTAATCACAGCTTCAACCTTGGGCATCACTCTATGAACATATTAGACGGATGAGTTTGTAATTACTCTTTTCAACTGATCAAATATCAATTAAAAAAGATCAAAACTGACCACCGCCATCTAACATCCATGGTTGAAACAATTTTCACGAACATTCCTCGGCCTTTATAATACTGTAATTGAATATGTAACCTTAAATCTCCCACTTAGATCTATCTCCTCCCCAGATTAGGTAGGATTTTATCCGCAACTCTCAATGATCTCTATATTGGCATTATTATGCTATTTGCTCCCCAGGCCCTTGGACGCTTTTCAAAAGTCTTATTATTAATATTATTATTATTATGTAATCACACTGCGTTATAAAATTTCGCTGAAAATTTACAACGGCCTGTCGTTAGCAGGTCCAGGAAAATGATTTCAAAAACGAAATTAAAGAACCGGAAAAGTTAGAGGCGGAAAATAGCCACTGCTCGTCACTAATCTGTTCTTTTTTTTCATATTTAGATTGAAAACTGTTACGTCTACGGGATTTATGGATTTTATGTTTTAGTAGTCTTTGGCCAACGTGCGATTTCTCAATGATTTCGCAATTTCTTAATGACCTTCTTCACACGTCCAGTTACTTTATCCATGAGACGCGAGCTAATCTTCAACCTGGATGGAAGATAAGCCTTTTCTGTACACGAGTGCGAACCTCTTCCGTAGAAGTGCTACCGGAACTCGTGCCAGTTGTTGTCGGTAGACTTCCGTGTTAATCGTTTGGCCATTACGCAGAAACCATTAATTACTATTAATTATCAATACTCGTAGTGAATGCACGGAGGTCTATCCAAGGGGGTAATTTTATTGGCCTGAAGAAAGGCGTCGTGTTGCTCAGTTCACTGATGTAGATGGCCTCTCATCAATGAGAAATAATTTTGAAACATGTGATGCGCGGAATTCTATAATAGGCCAACAAGTAGGTTATAGTCTAAGATATATAATAATTTGGTCAAAGGCTGCGGTAACTCCGAAACTCGTTCGCTTGTTCATCTGTTATCTCCAAGGGTCCCATCGCTCCCATCTGAATCGATTACACTAGCAGTAAACATTTTGCCACATGAAAGTCTCCACGTCTAACATGTTCATCAATTTTCGATAAATTTATTTTATTATATTTAGTGCTGGACGCTGATTTTCAGCACTAAACGTTTCTTTTGCTTTTTTTCAAATCCATGTCTATTCTAACAAACTGAACCACTCTGACCTGCATGTAAGCGAAACACTCATGCGTGAGAGGTTATATTTCATCCAACTATGACACGTGGTTCAACAGTTATCAAAGTTATCCGATGCACAAAATGCTCCGAATGACCTGATAATATCGGATTCATACAACGGGCGGGTCCAGTGGTGATCACAGCGCCCCATACGATCCAAGGTAACCGGAGACCTGTTGAGCTCTGTTTAAACAATTCACATGTCTTGAGTTGTTCAGCTAGACCATTCACTGGTCGTCGAGCCCGGTGGCGTGGTACATTCGGGTGCGCCTCGCAATCGGAGGAAACACGTAGGTGCACGGGTTCGATCCCCACCGTTGCCCACATTTGCATTTATGGGGTCCGTCTTACGAAGCATTGCTAAAAGCAGTACCGTGGACGTTAAATGTTGGCTGAGAATCAGCCCGAAAATCTTAAAAAAGACCACCCACTGGGTGTTCAAATTTTGCCGCTCTCTTAAGGGCAATGGCCGTCCTCGCTCTGATCTCGTTGGACACCCCATGTTCAGTTTCAGCCATTGTCTGAATGCAGCCTGTCGCTGTTCGTAACTACGCCTGCCCATTTCAAACACGTGGCTTTCCTTCCTTAGTGGTAAGTTAAGTGTTAGTCAAGCCAAAGCTGTGTAGCAAGTAGCAGGAACACTTGTAATTGCTAACAAAACTGTGACTGAGTGAGAGTGTCGTGAAAGTTACCCAGAATTTGACAAACAAGCAACGCCAAGAGAGTGTCTGTAGACAAAGAGAATGCCCTGCCGAAGGAAACTCGTGTAGACATGAAATCAACTGCTTCACATCACATGCTGCACGAGAAATGCAGCCCAGATTACGACTTCATAAGCGAATGTGATGTCGTGAGTCTAGTCATCAAAAATTCTCATCACCGGATTCGGATACTGAAAAAGCACTTTTTGCCGGATCGATGATCGAAATTGTGTGCACAAGGTACTGTCGGTGCTGTCGAAGTATTAAGAGCCGCCCTGTATGTACAGATCAATGAGCTAATCTCAACAATAACAGGCCCGAAGATTCCGTATTTGAATTTCTCGGAGTCTAGGTAGATACAACAGCAAAACCTGACTCGGTTACGCAGACGAATTCAAGGAGTTAGTACGCTTTCTTCTTGAAACTTCTTGAAAGTCGGTACCGTAGCAAGACTGGAGAATGCATTTGGTCCAATCAGGAATCTGTTACGATCAGACGGATCCATCAAATGAGATTTGAGTCTGTCTGCGAGATATCGGGAGTACACGATAGCACACTGTCCTCTTTTTTGGGAGGATGACGAGAACACCCAATGCCCGGCCACTGACGTATTTGGCGGCTGGGACTGATGTTCAACGCTCTTGGCACGTGTCAACGGGTCCTTCTTCGAGGAGAGTGGGGAAAAAATAACCGGATCTAATCTCAATGGAGCAGCGAATGGGGCAAAGAAATCACCCGTAAACGAGATACTCGCCGTTGCCTCGAGATGCGTTTAGAGGTTATCCAAGGTGGGATATTCATACTCAGTGTACCTATCGACAGCTTGACCCAGACTGTCTACCTGGATAAGCTAGATGAGGAAAAGTGAGAATTTCGACGGACGCAACGACTACAGACGCCGAATAGCGAATACGTAGGAGTGGTCCCTGGTGACATGGGTCGCCCGTGTCCTCTCTACCACGTTGCTGTTCCCGGAAATTCGAAAACTTCAGGCTAAGACGCTAAGTCAACACAAGCTGTTTGAGCGTCTGCCAGAAATCCAGGCCGGTGGAAATCGCTAATCGTGGCCCACTGAACCGTTGGATTTGCACTACCAAACTTAAATTTAGAAGGCTGAATTGTACCTGCCGCATATACTTGTATAGCAAGTACACGCAACTTGGAACTTCAAATAGCATATTCTATTGAATCGGAGTACTATCCGCAGACGAAACCTCCGCCTAGAACCGAAATGGCATGGAAGGTCCCACATCTGTAGGGGCAAGATGGGGAAGGCATATGGATCCAGAGCAGACGAGGACGGGATGGGGCAAAGCGAAGACGAATTCGGGACGGTGGAAGACCACATGCAGGAGCTACGAAGCAGGTGAGGGCACTTCCCCCTACACCACCTTACGGTATAGCAAAAATGAGATCAGAACGATAACTGACGAACTAATGAAGATAGGAAGGGGACTTGCGGGGGTGCAAACCCTGGGTAACGGAGACATGTTAATCAAGGTGGCCGAGTTTTTCGTTTGAGTGCTCTGTTTTCGTTTGAGTTTTCTATGAACAAGACGTTCTGATGCCTGAAGAGATCTTTGCAAGTTTCGGACGTTCGTTTCGACTTCAGCCTCGGATGCAATTTCGCGACAAGTGAAAAATCTGTTAGTGGCTCTCCCGAGGAGGAAGCCTTTTCTCGCGCTCGTACTGCCTCGGGTCGTCTCGGTGCAGTCTTGGCCCCGTACTGTTCAGGATCTTAAAAAAAAAGTGAAATCACCTCCCTGCTTCTTTGTGAAATTCGCGTGATTTCCGATTTTCACTTGTTTTCTTCATTGAGGTTGAAAATAACACGAAAATAACACGTGTGATGCTTACGAGAACGATCTTACAACTCAGTTGCGTGTCAACTGTCGTCCCACTCGACAAACCCCCCAAGTGGGCTATCATTTTGACGCACCTTGAAAAGGACAATTTCCGATGTCAAACGTCTACATCTGAGTTAGATAGCCAAATATTAGTGGAAAGTTCTGCTTTGTGATATATTTGAATGATTGAAAACGAAACTGCAGTTCTACTTACGGTTGAGAAAAAAAATCATGGATGGGGGTGGGCACTATTTTTGATGCGGTGTGTGAGTAAAGCTGGCGGAGGAAAGGATAGAACTCGTCCAGACCGCCAGGTACTTGGGACGTTACCTGGACCGAGGCATGCGAGGAACCGCACACGTCTGAACACGTCAGTGGCCAAAGCTACAAAAGCGGCTTCCTGGCCCGCATCATACCAAACATCTACGGTCCCAAAGAGCGAAAGCGGAAGCTGTACATGGCAGTAGCAGAGTCGATCATGCTGTTCGGATCACCTGTATGGGCAACCGCAGCAGCATCGAATAAAACTGTCAGGAAGATACTTCGCAAAACGCAGCATTCGCTGGCCATCCGTGTCGCACAGGCGTACAGAACGGTCAGTACACAGGCTGCGCTAGTTCTCGCGGGCACAGCCCCGTGGGACTTGTAGGCCGAGCAACGTCGGCGGGGATTCAAGGAGGGACGATTCGAATGGGAGAAGACAATGGACGCATGGCAGACAGAGTGGAACAACATTCCCTGGATGGCTCCAGGCGTAACCGTCAGGGATGTCATCCCGCATATAGAACATGGATGCAACGACCAAGAGGGGAACTTACTTTCTTCCTCACACAGGCACCACAGGGAATGGAAATTTTCAGTTATATCAGTTATATCTTGAAAAGGCCGCCTCTCACATATGTGTACGCGACAGAACCGGGAAAGAAGACGACTCGGTACACATGCTGGCAGTGCGCGAGGCCCTGAAGCGGGTTCGTCAAGGGGCGATGGACGGGGCCTTGCTGGGCGCCCTTCTGGGAGGATTCCGTACGTTCGTTCGTTAAGTACCTATGTGAAAGTGGCGAAAACTGGAAGGACGGCAGGATTCTCACCGAAAGGATCCTTTGAGAGAAGGACATACTGGAAAGAGCTAGGGTAGCGCAGCTAGTCCGCAGAGAAAACGAAGCGGAACCGCCCGCTCCGGCTGACCAGGGGACGCAACCTTCGGACGAATAACAGAAGACAAACCGAGGAATAGGACACGGGTCGCTTAATGCCACCTGCCGGTCCCTGCAAACCGCTGTCAGAAATATTACTTTGACAGTTCCTGACAATAGCCCAAGCTAGCAATCGGTTCATGGTTTTAGTCGATGCGAGTCCGACACTACCCAGGCGGACACCTCAGATCTGAGGTCAGGTGTCCATAACGGATTTTCCCCCCAACCTCATGAAAAATATAATAGAGCCTTGCACGTCAGTACAAGCCGGCGAATACGGTGGCCGGGCTTCCCGCGGCCACCGCGGCCGCGGGTGTTCTTGTCATCTTGCTAAAAAAGGGGACAGTGTGCTATCGTGTACCCTCGTTATCTCACAGCCAGACTCCAGTTCCATTTGGTGGTTCCGTCTGATCGTAACAGACCCCTGATTGGACCAAATGCGTTCTCCAATCTTGCTACGGTACCCATTTCAAGCGTATTAACTCCTTTAATTCGTCTGCGTAACCGAGTCCGGTTTTGCTGTCGTATTTACCCAGGCCTAGAGAAATTGAAACACTGAATTTTCGGGCCTGTTATTGTTGAGATTAGCCCATTGATCTGGAGATACAGGGCGGTTCTTAATACTTCGACAGCGTTCTCAGAGCACTTCGCCGGCTGTACATGAAATCGATAATGACCATCATCATTCGCCATGGTGATGTGCGTTGACCGGACCTTCTTCCACACAATTTCGATCATCGATCCGGCTTCTAAGTATCCGAACCCGGTGACGAGAATGTTTTGATGACCAGACAGAGTCACGATATAACATTTGATTGTGAAGTCGTAATCTGGGCTACATTTCTCGTGCTGCATGTTATGTGAAGCAGTTGATTTCATGTCTACACAAGTTTCCTTCGGCAGGGCATTCTCTTTGACTACAGACACTCTCTTGGCGTTGTTTGTTTGTCTAATTCTGCGTAAATTTCAGTTTTGTTAGCAATTATAAGTATCCCTTACTTGCTACACAGCGTTGGCTTGGCTACCACTTACCAATGGTTTGTGAAGCAATAATAATGAAGTCAAATCTCATTCTATTCAATGTACGCGTCTCACGGGCGTTGTACCGCCCGCAGCCCCGTGACCGGCCATCTTGGCATGCTGTGACGGCTGCCCTTCCGGAGACCCTTGCGAGATCTGTTTTATTTCCGCAATAATAAAACAGATCTCGCAAGGGTCTCCGACGTAACGGTCGCCCATCTACCTGCTCCCTAGGTAGCATCGCGTCCGTAATCGCCCCGATGCTCACACAAAGTTGGTGCCGTGACCAGGATACATTATGTGCAGTTCAGCTGGGCTACGGTCAACCTACGCAGCTTCCGCCTACATAGGCCAGCGCACATGGACGAGAAACGAGCGAGTCGGGGTAAGCTTCCACCCCCTAGTAATCAAGCAAGCATTTCCATCTCGCATCCCGGCTAAGCCTTCTGAAAATGGGGAGGGGCTCGATCTCGCCTAGGGACGGATAATAGTTCGACCCTGGAAGGCGTGACTTACCACATCATCTTGGCGCTAGGGAGGCGTTCCCTCGTTACCCCTCGTGGTTTAAATCCGGCGCTTTCCACCGAGGCCCAGTGTAAACGGAGCAGTGAGTCAACATAAATCAATGACCGTGACCTTCAATTGTCAGCGACTGTGAGAGTGCAGTTGTGTGGTGAGGTGACCATGTCGGTTGCGCATTCACCCCCGCCTTCGGTGCACGGCATCCAAGAAGGGAATCGCTCAAAGGTAGTGGCTCCCAACAGGGCAGCCTTCAAGCCGACGATACTGCCATCAGAGATCACTCGGATGGCGCTGCGCCGACCAAGCTGAGCATCCTTCGCAGGCAACGTACGCTTCTCCGCTAAACGGTAGCAGCGGATACAGCAGCAGCCAGACAGTACCATCCCGAGAACAACGACGCGCCTGATCCTGGCCTTACTCTCGATACTGCGCCGAACAACTTGATCACACCTGGTGCGCCGTTTGGTGTTGCTAATAGCGCCCAGCCACCCAAATGTGTCAAAGCTTGTGATAGCTCCTGCGCCGCCGGTGTTGGACATCTCGCCCGGCACTTTTGGTGACATCCTGGTGCGTACCGACTATGGCGACGGCAGTTCAATAGTTGGATGTCTCGGCGTACCACCGCAACGGACGCTGGTCGACTGGTTGCGCTAATGAGGCTGGTGAGTGACGGTCCTCGGAATCTCATACAGAGCCTCGACTTTACTACAATTGCTCTGTAGCACTCGAATTGTTGGTATCGAAGTTTGGTGTCACCAGTGTGGAGACGAAGCGTGTAATGGACAGTATAAATGTTAAGAGATTGAAGTGCATATTCAAATACGCGCGCGAAGGGCGCACTTCACGACACCTCGCTCGGTCATGTAACAGCCGACGACAGGCACAAGAGCAACAATAAAGAACCAGACCAGTCAGTCGTCGCTCGACCCTTGTGCGCTCACTACGTGCATGTACGAATAACATGGCGCAGCCGACAGTGACGAAGCCACCAAAGAACTGATGAAGTGACGGAAGAAAGTCCCCGAAGACATCGGAAAAGAAGAGGTCCTTGAAACCACATACCCCACCAAGCCAGAAATCCAGAAGCGAAAAACAAGTGGCAAAAGTGACAGGAGACAAAATGAAGTCGCAGAGATATATGATCCCCCGGCCCATGAGGAAAACTGGACGATCTTCCTCGACGCATGGACCGACTATGCTCTACTAAACGACGTGTACAAGCTTAGTACCCGCAGACAGCTTGCACACTTCAGATCAGTGATCGGAGACGAACACCGGCTCTTCCTGAATGGTCTCGAGGTAACCCGAGTACAGAACGACATGAGAGATCCAACGGGTGAGGAGCCATGTCCATCGCTGAAGGCACTCATCAAAGCCCTATCGGAAAGGTACAAGGGTCACCGATATGTAATATTCCAAAGGTACCTCTTTCAGCGAGTGACTCAAGGGGACGCCGAGACTGTCAAGGAATACAGAGAGCGAATGGCACAGCCAGCAAAACGATGTGTGTATGAAGGCCACGAAAAAGAAATGCTTAGGGATAAGCTGATCCTGGGCACCCGTCTCACTGTCGCAAGCGAAGCTCTATTCCGAGAAACGGATCACAAAATACTGACCATGGAAGGGAGCCCTGCGGACCACTGACACACAACAGGAGACGATGCCTAAGCTGTGGTAGTGTACATGCCCCGAAACAATGCCCTGCCATCGGGCAAACGTGTGCCGCGTGTGGCAAAAAGAATCACTATGCCCGAGCTTGCAGGTCGAAAGACAGGCAAGGACACACAGTGCGAGTCGTATAGGAAGATCCAGAAGGAGAATTTGAAGGGAAAGGAGTCCGACGAAACATATGAAACCGAAACCGTTGGCAACAACCCAAGACGAAAATTCTACGTCAGTCTCAAAGTAGGTGAGAGGGGAGGCACGCAGCCGGGGCGACATGCAACGTCATGGGCCTGAGCACACACCTCGCCATCCGACTGGTTGACCAGTCAAGATCTACGTCAAAGAGGGGGCGAGACCAATACAGCAGCCGCCACGAACACCCCCAGTCGTAGTAACAGAAGCTATCGTAGATCGAGTCAGGGAGCTGGAAAGGATGCAAGTGATCCAGAAGGTCAACCACCCAACTGAATGGGTTTCTAACCTCGGTCCACCGGGAGTGGTCCCTCGTGCCCTGGTGGTTATGTGCTCGGCGTTTGTGGTCCACAACGACTCTCACCTCCCCGTGCGCATCTTAATAGATCCTGGTGCTGTGATATCGTTCGCCCCTCCAATCGGCTGACCGGTCCCCTCAACTGTTGGTCGGGCCGTAGGCGTTCTCAACTGTACGCCGCATCGAGACACACCGCTTCCGCCTGCTGGTGGTTAGTACATACGATGAACAGGCACGGGTGGACCTCAGTGTTGACAGGCATGACTTCGGCGTGCACCCCTCAATTGTATGCCCTCCCAGCGTACTCGCAGCCATTCGGAGGTTCGGCCGTTCCCATCCGTTAGCCGATCCCGCCCTGGTCAGCAGCCTGCCGGACTCGACACTTGTTGGTATTGACCAGTACAACAAGAAGCAATGTTAAAAGCTGTACCGTGGATGTTAAACGTTGACTGAGAGTCAGCCCGAGAGCCTGTAGTACTACAAGATCGTGAAGCTAGGGTGCGAGAAGCGAATCCCCGACGGTATTGTTGCGAAGGAGTCATGCTTCGGTTGGATTGTCTCAGGGCCTGTAGTTAGTACTTCACCCCCCGCCAGCCTTCACCATGTTCATGCCATTTGTTGCCCTGCCACTATGTCGCGTGCTGCTCAAGAGATTCAGCGGTTGTGGGCCTTGGATGCCATTGGCATCACGGAGGATGTGGAAGCTCCGCAGTCAGTCGACGAACAGTCAGCCGTTCGGCAGTACGAAGGGGCTCTGCGTTATGGCGGGTCGTCCTGTACAATACCCATGCCCTCCCGACCATCGATCCGCACATTGGCAAACAATATATGATAGGCTGATGCAAGGCTGATACTACCTTGCATCGCCTTCAATCGAAACGTCGCTCCCTGGGAGCCATCGACGGCAGTTACTACATGCCCCATCGACAGGTGATCACTCATGTCAATGGCGTCGAGAAATGGCGCATCGTCTTCGACTGTTCCTCATCCGCGGCTGGTCAGACGTCACTCAACTCTCATCTATTGCCAGGACCGACCGCCACCCCCGAGCCGGTAATCGACCCTCAACGAGAGGAGCAAGCTGTCTGAGTTTACTCTATTCATCGACGGACATGGGCTGCTGCGAGCCAGGACACGGTTGACGCGAGGTACACACTTCGCCCATGACGAGGCTAACCCTATAGTACTTCCGGGTGAATCTTGATCAACGCTCATTTTGGTATAAGTGTGATACTTTGTCCATTTGCTACTTCGTTGTCGCGTCATTTGCCGCCGTCATCAAGGGCCTACATATATATTTTTTTTCGGGCTGACCCACAACCAACATTTGACGTCCACGGCACTGCTTTCGGCATCGCTTCATAAGACGGACAACCCCTTGAAAGTGCAAATGTGCAACGGTGGGGATCGAACCCGTGCACCTACGTGTCTCCTCCGATTGCAAGGCGCACACGAATGCAGCACGCCACCGGGCTCGACAAGGGCCTACCTCTGCCGCGCTCTACTTCGTCTCCCCCTCGATCGCCTTGGTCCAAACGGTGATCTTGTGACGCTGTGCAGAAGTATACGGTCAAGTTCGTGTAGTGTCGCCCTGCGCTCCGTACTAGCACGTCTGACTTAACGTAACACAGACAACACTCGAAGGTGCGGGTGCGGAAGAGGCTGTCTGTTTATTGATTGTTCCTTTTATACCTATGTGTTGCAGCGCCATTCGCGGTCGACAGCGCTGTGCTCCATCGATCAGAGTCACTCAGTGGAATTCTCGTTTCTTGGTCGGTCGCAGCGACCCCAACGTTCTAGTTGTCTATCTGCTACATTCTCCCTTCCATCATTAAGTGTTTCTAGTACCGTTAAAATATAGTCTCCAAAACGTTCAGGTCGCTTCCTATTTCTCGTCGACCTTCGTGGCCCTTCGACCTCCACATCTCCGTTCCTGCCCTGTGTGTCCGTTTCTCTACCCTCCTCTGTGATACTCACCTCCTCATTATTATCCCTTGCTGATTAAAAACTCTCATTTGTCCCCGCATTCTCTATATACCCGTGTCCCTGTTCTGGTTTCGGCTCTCTCCATATCACAGTAGTTTGTCTTATGTTGTTGATCCGCTGGAGCGTGTGTCCGAACCAGTTTGTTTTTGTGCCATTCCGACCCTGCTTCTAATAGATACGTATTTCTTCCCTTTTTCCCTATTATCTGAGTCGGTGGTCCGTATGCTGTCTCCCGTTTCCCGTGTTGTGGTTTCTTGGCTCGCACCCACTCTCCTATACACAGCGAGTCCTCCGAGACAGCTCTGCGGCTTTCCGCATTCTCTTTCTGTCGTGCCTGTCGATGTTCGATCCTCCGACGAATCTCCGATGTATCCCTGGACAACTTGTGCGGCAATTCGCTGTGAATTACCCGTAGTTTGGTGCACAATCGCCTGCCATGTAGTAATTCTGCCGGAGACACGCCCGTTGTTGCCTGTGGCGTCGCATTGTACATTCCCACCATTTCTACTATGCGCTTCGGCAGCCACCCTCCTAGTTGTTGTGTGGTTGCCATAAAACCTCCCAGTGTCCGATTAAACCGCTCCATCAATCCGTTTGCTTGAGGGTGATACGCTGGTGTGCGTTTGTGTTCTGCCCCGTACTCCGCCAGCAGTTCCTGGAACTCTCTGCTCGTAAACTGCGTCCCGCAGTCGTCGGAACTCCCCCGGGAGTCCGACTGAACCATTGAACCACTCATACTGTACACGTGCGCTGGGCACAGTCAATTTTAATATTTGAGTTTGCTGAGCAAGTCTCCACCTAGGATCGGTCTCCCTGTATTCACGACGAAGGATTCGCCCTGCGCTTCATTAGATAACCAGTTCAATGTGCATTCCAATTTTCCAAGTACTTGTATGTCTTCCCCGGAATATCCCTTTAGAGTGATTCCCGGATCCGTTAAACCTGTTAACCAGTCTTTCATCTCTCGATGATTTAACAGAGATACCTCGGCCCCCGTGTCCACTAGCCCCCGTGTTACTATTCACTAGCACTGTCCAGGTTACGTCCGAATCCAACTGAGAATGCAACGAATAAACGAGAGATTTTTTATTTCTGCCCTCAGCCGAGTCCCAGAATTCCTCCGTGTCCACTGTCGCTACCGTCCTCCGATCCTTATCCTGGCTGCATCGACGAGCGAAATGGCCCACCTGGCCACACCTAGAACACCGGTCCGACCGCGTCGCCCACTCGAGTGCATCTGCCACGTGGCGCATCGAGCCACATGCCATACACCGGCTCGAGTTGTTCGTTTACCTCGTTGCTGCCGGTCCCGGACGTGCCCACTGTTCCACTCGTTGTCGCTGCACGCTCGCTCCTTTACTGGGCCGGGTCCGTCTGTGTCCGTTCACCTGTTTGCTGAGGATCCCGGCCTCCCTCATGTTCTGCTCAACCCGGCGGCATATTCGTATTGCCTTATCCGCTGTCAGATCGTCCTCCTCCAGTAACCGACGGGCCCTCATGCTCGCGACTCTCGTTACCACTGTCAACATCGACACCAGGGCTTCGTCAGGACTAAACTAGCCGAAACGACAGCTCGCCATCATTCCCCGTAGCGCCGCCACGTAGTCCATCACCGAGTCACCTTGACGCTGTGTTTGACGAAAGAACTCGTGACGGGCCACGGCTTCGCCTCTCTGTGCCGAGAATCGCTTCGTTAGCACGGCGCGTATGTGGTCGTATTCGGAGTCCTCGGTCTAGTCGTCGTCGTCGTCCTCTGTTTCTGCCCCCTCCCTGCCGGCTACGTTGCTTTATTCTAACGCCCGCAGTTGCACCTGCCCTTCCATGCCGAGGCAGTGTCGAAGCAGTGCGCACCTTACCGTGTCGTTCCGGCCGCCACCGAGGGCCCCAGCAGGTACGTTTCGAAAGCTAGGGTTCAATCGTCCCATGGTGTCGCCGGGTCGCCTGCCGTGGGTAGGAACGGGGCTGGAGGTAGGATGCCGTTACTCGTCATCTTGCACGTGTTCAATCCTGTCGACTGCGCCAAATGTAGTGTCGCCCTGCGGTCCGTACTAGCACGTCTGGCCTATGTAACACACACAGCACTCGGAAGGTTCGGGTGCGGAAGAGGCTGTCTGTTTATTGATCATTCCTTTTATACCTACGTGTTGCAGCGCCATTCGCAGTCGACAGCGCCGTTCTCCATTGATCAGCATCACTCAGTGGCATTCTCGTTTCTTGGCCGATCGCAGCGACCCCATCTTTCTAGTTGTCTATCTACTACAGTTCGCCAACGGGCGCATCTCCCAACGTGCGGCCCAACTCCTCCACCCACTACAAATTGTCGAATCATTGTATCTGAATGCTGGAAGGCCACGAGTTTCTAACCTTCCAGGGGTGGAAAGTGGAGAATTTCTCTTATCTTTATATTAATAGTGCGACACTTCCACAATGGTTTGTGAAACAATAATAATGAAGTCAAATCTCATTCAATTCAAAATACGCGCCTCCCGGGCGTTGCACCGCCTGCAGGCCCGTGACTGGCAATTTCATCACGTTGTGACGGCTGCTTCGCAGCCGGCTGAGCCGCAATAATAAAACAGATCTCGCAAGGGTCTCCGGCGTAACAGTCGCCCCTCTACCACGCGTAATAGCAGGATGAAATTTAAACTCTGACCTATAGGTGTTTTCCTTACATGCAACTTAGCGCTGGTTCAGTTCCATCAATTAATAGAAAATTGTATTTATTCGTATGCCATTTACGCGGAGTTCTATGATAGTCCGACAAATCGGTTACAGCCTAAGATATAATTTACTGAAAGGCTTCGGTAATTGTCGCAGCTCGTTCGCTCGCGAGATTTTCTTAGTGAAGTCGTTTCCTCTGTTGTCTCGAACGGTCCAATCGCCCCTGCCTGAATCGATTACACTAGTAGTAAACATTTTTCCAGATGAAGGACTCCGATTGATAGTCACGAGCGAGCCAAATCTAGGGCGGCAGAAGCAAGACCAACAGTGCTTCAGCGACACTCTGGGGAATGCTGCGTCTGAGTCTGCCACATACAGCTTTTCTCCAACTTGCTCGACGAATTGTGCCTGGAGGGGACTTTAACGGGGCAGCAACGGATTGGGGAAGCTCTACGACGTCCTCAAGAGGAAGAATGACCCTGACCAAATGGCTGGCACAACAGGACATGACCCTCCTCAATGATGGCCTCGAGCCTACGTTCCAGCGGTGCAACCAAGACACATTCATCGACCTCACGTTCGGAACTGAGCACGCGACAGGAAAACTGAGCAACTGGCGGGTTCTGGACGAGGACTCAAACCATAGGCGGCCAGCGGGGGAGCACACTACCCCCCGGGAGGCCTGGCGCGCCAACAACAAAATGAACTACAGAAGTGAGCGCAAAGGGCACTCGACGCTGGAAGCGATGTACAACCAGACGTAGTGGTGGAAGTGATTAGGGTGGCGTGCGAGGCAGCTTAAGCCAGCCAGCTCAGGATACTTTGCAGGCACCCTCCCCCTAAGTACTGGTGGACCACAGAAATTGCAGACCTAAGAAGGACCTGCAATAGAGAACAACGGTCGTACACTCGCGCACGAGGGGCCGGAAGAGAAGTCGAGGAAACCTGGGAGGTTCGTCAAGAGGCGAGGGAAGCCTTCAAGAACACCGTCAGGAAGAGCAAGGCAAGCAAGTGGAGGGAACTATGTCAGGAGGTGGAAGATGACGTATGGGGTAAACCCTATAAAATCGTCATGGACAAGCTCAGGAGACCACGATCTGCGCTCTTTCCAAGCCAGCCAGACCCCACTCGCCCTGATCAGCTCGTAACATCGGATGGCATCCCCGGCACAACCAGAGAGGAGATAGAGGCTGTAATAGGTCGATATCCGAAAGGTAAAACGCTTCGATGGAATACCGGAGGAAGCAGTGAAAGTCTTGCTTCAGAAGAAGCCGGAACTCTTCCAAAGGATGACGGACTAAATATGGAGAGAGGAGCTATACCCCCAACAATGGAAGAAGGCCATCTTAGCCCTCATCAGGACGCCCAGGAGACCGGCTACCGATCCTGGAGGATACCGCCCTATCTGTCTCCTAAACACGATCGGGAAGGCTCTCGAGATGATCATCAACATGATGCTAATGGCGGAGCTTGAAGCCAACGGGGCAATCTCAGATGCCCAGTACCCTTCCAGAAGGGGCGGTCGACGGAAATGGCCATTGAGAAGGTACTCGACGAAGCCTTTGGGCAACGCGACAGGAATTAATGGTCAAGAGAGTTTGTTCTCGTCATACTCCTTGACGTACGCAATGTCTTCAGCTCACTAAGCTGGCAGGTCATCATCGACGCCGTGCGACAAAAGAGGGTCTTTCCGTACCTGCAGAAGCTCACTCCCTTCCTACCTCAACGGACGGTCCGTTACCCAAGGCGAGCCTGAGTTTCCCATGACAGCGGGAGTGCCCCAGGGATCTATCCTTGGGCCCACACTTTGGAATATGGTGTACAATTACGTACTAGAGCCCGTCAACGCAGAGGGAGTCCAAACGCTGGCTTTCGCGGATGATTAGCCATCCTCGTGACAGCTGGCGAAGAGGGCGAACTAGGCAGAAGGGCCCAAGCAGCCGTAGAGGAGGTCAACCACTTGATGGAGGACCTTCAGCTAGCACCCGAAAAGAGCGAGGCGGTCTTGCTCATCGGGAGGAAGCGTTTCCGAGGCGAGATCATGCTGTCCCTAAACGGTGTACAGGTTCAGGTAAAACAGTCTGCGCGGTATCTGGGCTTGACTGTTGACCGAGCCCTTACCGGCAATCCGGACATAGAAAAGGCGACCAGCAAGGCAGTAAAGGTTGCAAACAGCCTGGAGAAGATCCTGCCAAGGACCCGCGGAGCATCAGAAGGCAAGCGTCGAGTACTCGTGACAGTGGCAGAATCAACTGTGCTGTACGCGGCGCCCACGTGGAGCCTTAGGGCCATGAAGCTCAAGAAGAACCAGCTCAAGCTCCTGAGAGCCCAACACAAGATTGCCGTAAGAGTGGCCAGAGCCTACAAACATCTGAGACGAAGGCCGTGATTGCGATCGCGAGGCTAGTACCATGGACGAGACTGATCGACGAAAAGATCAGACTCAAAGCACACCCCACACTGGGGAAAGCCGAAGCGCTTAGTCAAGACGCTGCGCGACTGGCAATAGGAATGGACCAATTTTCCGGACACAGCACCAGGCGCGTGGACTCGTCATCTCATCCCTGATCTGGTCAAGTAGTTCACCAGACCACACGGTGACACCACACACTACCTGATTCAGGTGCCGACGGGCCACGGATGCGCCTAAAAGTATCTGAAAAAGATAGTCTCTGATCCCACATGCGTCATGTGCGACACGAGCGTTGTTGTAGTCACACACCATCTGCGACAGCCCAGCCCTCGCTGGCGCTCGGGAAGGATCACCTGTACTCGCAGATGCTGTGACGGTGCATGGCCTCATCACCGCCATGCTGGAAGACGAGGAGGTGTGGGACCGAGGTTGCAGCCTGGTGTAAAGAATTATCAAGAAGAAAAAATGAGCTATAGCTTCAACGTAGGGCGGCTCCCGTCATTGTACAACCCTCATAGGAGCATGAAGAAGTCTCCACCTCCGCCGAAGTAATGCTTTCTGTGTTCCGGGAAAGACTGGGGGATGGACATCACTGTGGACCCAGCAATGGGCGACACTTAAAAACGATTTGTGTGAAGCTCAGGGTAAGTGCGTATGCATTTTACAGTGTTCCAAAACAAAAAAAATGAAGAACTCCACGTCAAACATGTTCATCAATTTTCGGTAACTTTCATTTGGGCCTGTTCCTTTAAGAAACGAACTTTTTTTGACTGACCGGTGATTTTCAGCACTAAACAATCTGCTATGATACATTCATGTCTGTTCTGAGAAACTGAACCAGCGCTGAGCTGCATGTAAACAAAACACTCATGGGTCAGAGGTTAAATTTCATCTTGCTATTACGCGTGCTGTAACAGTTACAAAAGTTATCCGATGAACAAAATTCTCCGATCGAGCTGATAATATTGAATTCATAAAACGGGTGGGTCTAGTGGCGATCGCAGAGACTCGTACGATCAGCGGGAGCCGGAAACCTGTTGAGCTCTATTTAAGCAATTCACATGTCCATTAGTCGCTCAGCTAGACTATCTACTGGGTGTTCAAATTTTGCCGCTCTCCAAACCACTCTTTTATAGCAATGGCCGTCCTCACTCTGATCTCGTTGGACACACGTGGCTCCGGACACATGTTCAGTTTCAGCCATCGTCTGAATGCAGCCTGTTGTTGTTCTTAATTAAGCCTGCCCATTTCAAACACGTGGCTTTCTTTCCTTAGTGTTAAGTTAAAGTGTTAGTTACGCCAAAGCTGTATAACAAGTAACAGGAACACTTATAACTGCTAACAAACTGTGACTGAGTGAGAGTGTTGTGAAAGTCGGCCTAACGGACGCTGGCAGTCAGGGTGCGCCGGACGTACCGGACTGTGTCGACCGACGTTCTCCTGGCCCTACTCAGAGTGTTACCGTGGGATCTGCTAGCTACTGAAAGAGGCCTCAGGCGCGCGGTTGGGCATCTCGGTCCTACCATCGCCCGGAGGGCCACCCTCGACGCCTGGCAACGACAGTGGGCGCAGGTTACTCCGGAAGTGACGAGAGGACCAAAAGTCTGACACCAGACCTCAGGGTGTGCTTAGAGTGCAACATGGGTGAGCTCACGTACGAAGCGACGCAGGTGCTGACGGGCCATGGGCAGTTCCAGACCTACATGGCCAAGATCGGAAAGACCCAGGTGGACATATGCGTGCTGTGTGACGCGGGCGAGGTGGAAGGTGTGTGACGTCGAGCACACAGTGACCCAATGTGTGTCACTAGCGGCAGCCAGGCAGGGAGGCTCGAGGGAGGTTGCGGGGAAATCAGTCACAGAGCTTGTGGCACCTATGGTATAATTGAGGGAAGCCTGAGCGGAGGTCGTAGACTGGATGAAGGGATCATCAAACTAAAGAAGAGTAAGGACGGACACAGAAGGGCCCGATTGAGCCACCAAAGCCCCGCCCCCGGGGGGTCTCGGAGGCCCGCTAGACCGGATTCCCCTGCGCATTCCCCTCAAGTGGGCGGGGATAGGTGGACCGAGCAGCCGGTACCTCTTAGATTGGCCGGCGAGGGTCTTTCACCCGCGCATTCCCGCCAAAGGCCAGGGATTAGGTGACCAAGCGTTCCCGGGCAGGACCCTAACACGGAATCCACAGTAGTCATAGGAGACTAAGGCACCTGGCTATAGAATACTAGCCGGAGCAGTACACACCTTCCCTAGTGATCGAAGTAAAACCAAGCGTGAGCGTTTCCTCCTCTCAAAAAAAAGGCAAAGAAAATATCCTGTTGACGGAAACTCGTGCAGTCATGGAATCAACTACTTCACATCACATGCAACACGAGGAACCCAGCCCCGATTACGACTTCACAATCGAATGTGATGTCGAGAGTCTGCCTGCTCATCAAAAAGTTCTCGTCGCCAGGTCCGGATACTTCAAAGCGCTTTTTGCCGAATCGATTATTGAAACCGTGTTGAATAAGGTCAGGTTAACACATATCACTGTGGCGATTATGATGATTATCCTCGATTTCATCTGCAACCAGTGGAGTGCTGACATTAACTCTAAGAACGCTGTCGAGATCTTAAGAGCCGGCCTGTATCTCCGGATCGACGAACTGATCTCAATAATAACAGGCAACATGGGCGTCAGCAATGTCATTGAGATGTATCTCACTGCGGATCAGCACTATGCGATTCGCCTACGGCAAATTTCCTACTGTTTTCTGGAGGAGAACTTTGCATCTGTTATGAGAACTGATTCGCTTCTCCTGTACGTCGATGCGGATCTGGTGCGTGCGCTTCTGCAAAGTGACAAATTGGTTGTGCCGCATGAAGATTAAGTATTTGAATTTCTGCAACAGAAAAGCCAGGCTCGGTTACGCAGATGAACGCAGACGATTTAATACGCTTTCCGTTCTTAAAAATCGGTACCGTAACGAGATTAGGGAATGCATTTGGTCCAATCAGAGGTTTGCCAAGATCGGACGGAAGCACCAAATGGGATTTGAGTCTGCCTGCGTTGAGACGACTAGCACACATGATAGCTCACTGTCACCTTTTGTGGCAGGAGGACAAGAATACCCGAGGTCGCGAGAAGCCCGGCCATAATATTCACTGGCCGGTACTGACGCGCAACGTCATTGGCATGTGTCGACGGGTCCATCTTCGAGGAGAGTAGAAAAAAACAAACGGATCTGGTCGACGTCACCGTTCATAGTCACCAACTCTATTGGCACGATTACAGCTCACTTTACAGTTCGACGATTACACTTAAACTGAAAGCAGTCGTCGACTTTCCGATACCGGGAGGGGCTAATTTTTACACAGCCACCTGGGATGCCGCTCTATACATGATGGAGGGCGAAAACTCACCCCTTACAGGAGCATATACGTTCAACACAACCACTGATCGTTTTGACAGGCGCGAGTGGGTCACTACATCGACACAGCCCTGGTCCAACCGTCTTCTGCTTGGCGAGCTTGACGGTTGTATCATCGATATGGTAACCGGACGTATGATGACTCTAGGTGGTCCACCTCCTCACAACCGACAATGTCACTGGATTTCCGTGACCCAATGGGGCGACGTTGTCTACCTTCTTTATCGCAATATCGAAGCAAATGGTCGCGAGGTCGTGCGCAGCCTCAAGCTACGAAGTGGCGAACGGGGCCAAGAAGTCTGGCAAGATTTGCACCCGAAAACGGTCATGTTATGCATTTGGTGGGACTGGGTAGGTCCCATATACTGGGAATTACTTGAGAGGAATCAGACGGCCGCCAGAAACCTCTACAAAGCGAAGTTGCATCGTGTAAATGAGGCTGTTCAGATGAAGAGATCCCACAAGCGAGGCCAAGTCATCCTCCTCCACGACAACTCAAGTCCTCACACCATGAGAAACACCGAAGTGGTACTTGAAGCGTTCGGATGGGAAGTTTTTGCGCACCCACCATATTCGCCAGACCTTGCTCCAACAGATTACCGCCTGTTTCGTTCACTGGCGAAGTTTTTGAGTGACTGGGTCACTACATCGACACGGCCCTGGTCCAAGCGTCTTCTGCTTGACGAGCTTGACGGTCGTGTCATCGATATGGTAACCGGACGTGTGATGACTCTAGGTGGTCCACCTACTCACAACCGATAATGTCACTGGCTTCCCATGACCCAACGGGGCGACGTCGTTTACTTTCTTTATCGCAACAACGAATCAAATGGTCTCGAGGGCGTGCGTAGCCTCAAGCTATCAAGTGGCGAATGGGGCCAAGAAATCAAAACTCGTAAACGAGACCCCCGCCGTTGCTTCGAAATGCGTTTGGAGGTTATCCAACGTGGGATATACATGCTCAGTGTTCCCATCGACAATGAGGACAAGTTAACCCAGACGGTCTACATGGATAAGCTAGACGAGGTGAACGGGGAATTTCGACGCACCCAACGACTATAGACGCCCAATAGCGAATACGTGGGAGTGGCCCCTGTTGACGCGGGTCGGCCCTGTCCTCTAGACACGTGGCTATCTGCGGAAATTCGAAAACTTCCCGACAAGACGCCAACTCAACACAAGCTCATTGAGGTCTGCGAGAAATTGAAGTCGGCGGAAATCGTGGCCCACTGAACAACTGTGATTTAGACTTCCAGACATAAATTCGGAAGGCTGTATTATATGTATATTACTTTAAGGTAACTCGGCAGCCGTGTCCATCGCGTAATGTCTACATTTTCATTGAACGACTTAATATATAAGTCGTTCAATGAAAATGTAGACATTACGCGATGGACACGGCTTCCGAGTTGTGTGAAGCTTTTGGACTAACCTGTGCGTCTGTTAAGACTGTAAACACGTGGTTTGATTACTGTAAAGTTTAGAGCTGGGGATTTTAAGCTCACAGAAGCGCCTGGGTCAGTCAGACAGAAAATCCTCGGATGAGTAGTGCAATGTTAGCTGAGAAACTGGGTTTCAGCGACCATGCCAATAGAAATACTGTGCATAAGATGGGGCGGATCTGCAAGCTCGGGAAGTGGGTCCCGCATGGTCTGACGCCTGATCAGAAGATCCGCCGTCTGACAGCATGCTGCTCTACTACAGCATCACCCCAAGTGTTATGGCCTCTAATAAATACGTGGGTATCTTAAAGACTAGATACTAAAGTATCTAGTAATAATACCAGAAAATACAAGGTATTAATAACGCTAAAAGATCATACAGCGTTACTATATAAACCGCCTAAAAGAATGCTAAGGCGAAGTCCAATTGATACCCAAGATCTTAATACAATGAAGCCTCGTCATTATACACGTACGGTTTAGACTTCCAATATTAAGGATATAACATTTTGGCGACGAAGACCATGGAAAGCCAACTCAACAGCATACTTGAGAGATGCTTCGCTGCAGTCACTCAGTCTCTATGCGTTCTTGCAAACGCCATTAAAGAAGACCAGACTGCGAATCAATCCCCGTCTACCTCAGGTAAAGAGTTTTTGACTAATAGCTTGATATACAGGATACCGAACTTCTCCTATGATCCAGAAAGGGTGGCTAGCCAGGTATGAATCTGTTATGATTTCAGACGGAGCAACTGATAATGAAAAAACTAGGCTAATAATCCAAAAACTTGATACACCCTCATACACCCGCTTCGAAGCACACATCCTGCCTAAAAAAACTCATGAGCTCACTCTCCAGGAATCAATTAAGACTTAGGGTACAATCTCCCTCTCGCTACTAGACGATATCAATATCTTCGATTACAATGTGATAACGATACTAATAGAACTTTCGATCTTGGACATTTCTGCTGCGTTTACCAGGCGAAATCAAAAGAAATCGACTTGGACCAATGGAACAGTCTTAAAAAGACAAGTTATGTACCTGATTAAGGTCAAAAACCTAATATACATATAAATCAACTTCACCAGCGGCTTCAAAAACGATTAAATATCTCACCGCTACTCTATCACGGAACAGTAGCTAGGACACCTGTATATACACCTGCATTCTATAACACGTCATCGTACTACTCTTTCAACAAGACGTTCAACTCTAACTCGAAAAGAACCCGATCGATTACAAGTCTCACACCAAAACAAGACTTACCGCCACATAACTACGAAAAGGAGGAATGTTATGGCCTCTAATAAATAGGTGGGTATCTAAAAAGACTAGATACTAAAGTATCTAGTAATAATACCAGAAAATACAAGGTATTAATAACGCTAAAAGATCATACAGCGTTACTATATAAGCCGCCTAAAAGAATACTAAGGCGAAGTCCAATTTGATACCCAAGATCTCAATACAACGAAGCCTCGTCATTATACACGTACGGCTTAGACTTCCAACATTAAGGATATAACACCGACTAGATACTAAAGTATCTAGTAATAATACCAGAAAATACAAGGTATTAATAACGTTAAAAGATCATACAGCGTTACTATATAAACCGCCTAAAAGAATGCTAAGGCGAAGTCCAATTTGATACCCAAGATCTCAATACAACGAAGCCTCGTCATTATACACTTAGGGCTTAGACTTCCAACATTAAGGATATAACACCAAGTGTAATTTTTTGAAAAGTATTCTTATCTGTGACTAGAAGTGGGCGCATTATGATAATGAAAGTCGAGGTCGTTCCTGGATTGAAAGGACAGGCTGGCTCGTGACAAGCAAAGAAAGAAACTAACCAAAAAAAGCGTCTGCTGTGTGTTTGGTGCACTACCAAGGGAATCGAAAATCGTGAGCTCTTGAAACTTGGTAACACTGTATATGCAGACGTCTACTCAAGCACAGTTAGAACGGGTGCACGCTGCACTGACCGAAAACCAACCCAGCCTCATCAAAAGGCACGAGGCCATACTCCAGCTGATACTTGTTTCATATTTGTATATCAACTTTATTAAAACATACAATAATTAGTAATTATTTCTAGGGATTACTTGGGGGGGGGATTAGCTAGGACCGGGGCTGAGGCTGACATTGTCCCGAGGGAGGCGATGCCATTGCCTCTCTACACAGAGGGACAGGCGTTGCAGAAGGAAGGTTAAGAGCTGAGGCCTGTCAAATAGGGGAACAGCTGAGAGTCAGCTTAAGATCCTGCGAGTTTGTCCCCGGCGGCGCGAATCAGCCTATGGTGACCCCTTCTAGGCTGCTCGCAGTGAGGGGGCCGTGCCCGTCTAAGGTCTCAAAAGCAAGGAGGGAAAAAGGTGGGTTGCTTGGAGTGCGGCGTACTTCCTTAGCTTGGCCCGCTCCGCACGCGCTACCGCGTAGCTGGGGATGGTTGCTCAGTGGTTGACATAAGAACGTGCTAGTGTCAACCACCGTGCCGCCCGTTATTAAGTTCAATTCAATTCAATTATTTCTTTATTGACGGAACGAACTGCGAACGCTTCGCTTCGCTACAACGCTTAAGTTCTCGTATTAAAAAATAAGATAAAAAGAGCGATCACCAAAGTATTTCACAAGGTTCTTCGAGGTGATATACCTTCAAAACATGAACAAGATAATTACAGTGGTTTACTGGATTTGGGTCAAATAAGATTTTAGCCTTTTTTTTATTTCGAGAGCAAATTTCTTAACACAGGTGAGAGACCGAATCTCTTTAGGCAAAGAACCCCAGATTGACGGCAGGCGGTAAGCGAGAGTATGGCGGCTTGATTCTTTAATAGCCAGAGGTGTCATGAACACTGTCGCTCTACGAGCAGTTCGTTTGGTGCAGGCTTTCATCGGAAGAGCAGCGTCTGTAGGCACAATACCCTTGTGTATCTTGAAAGCAAGAAGAGCGACGTGAATTGAGTGCAATGTAGTCAGCGAAGGAAGGTCAAATTTCACTAGGACGTCTGCAACCGAGTCTCTTCGAGTTTTACCAGTAATAGCTCGGAGCGCGTCATTCTGTATAATCTCCCCTCTCTGAAGTACATTTTTGTAGCCTCCACCCCAGACTGATATACCATAGCTGAGTAGAGGTACCAGAAGGGCTTTGTAAAGGTACACCAAGCCTTCTGTAGGGATTCCAAGCTCTCTAAGTCGACGCAAAGAGGCTACTACAGCGTAGCACTTTGGCAATACGGAACTTAAATGATCCTTCCATCTGAGCTTTTCGTTCAAAACCAAGCCCAGGCATCTGACCGTAGGAGACCACTGCATTTCAATATCACAGAGACGCTGTTGGCCGATCGCAATGTTCCGTTGTGGTGAACGAAACAGAGTTATATTCGTTTTGCTTGCATTAATGGCAAGAAAGAAACTCTCAAATGTTTTTACGTTGACGTCTACTTTACGAAGCGCCTCAGAAATGTCCTGTTGTGCCCTTTCCGGCCGCACGCGAAACAATAGAGTGGTGTCATCCGCGTAGGCGATTGTTTTACAAAAACCATCTTTATCATTGTCATTTTTTTTTTAGACATATGTCTAAAAAAATATATATATATATACTTGTATATCTACTGTAGATGTAATGGAATTAGTCATAGTCAGATAGTGATGTCGTGCTGGCGTGACGTGTTGTTGTGTTGCTCCGGAAAAATACCCCGAAACCTAGGTTTCGAGGTCGTACCTCCGGGCACCCAACAACGCCTCAGGTAGCATTCGACGCGGAAAACCACACGGGTGACAAGACAGCGAAAAACAACGAGAGACAAGGGATAAAACAACGATTCTATATAGTTCGGACAGCAGTAGCAGTCCTCAACACGAACAGCTGATCGATGATAGGACAGCAACACTATAAAGCGAGTTGCAACGGCAACACATTGCTCTCATCACGGGGAGCTTATAGGCGGGTTGCACGACTTTCTAGGTCAAGCAGGAGCTGAGACAGCGGTTTTTCTCCAAAGTTGCATTGTTGTGGACAAACCAGCTGACTTCAACGGAGCACCTTTTAGAGCCGAGAGAATAGCCCTCATCTCGGGGGGCACTGAGGGGCGTTACGTCCGTCTACGGTAAGCACGAGCCGAAATAGCGATTTTTCTTCATGAAGTTGCGTTTTTGAGGACGACACAGCTGTTTCTCATCAGGAACGCTCCCCTGTAGCGACAGCCCCAGAAAACACGATTTGCTGAAGTGGCGATCTAGATTTTTGGGAGCCAGAACCGGAGACGATGGAAATCAGCCGAAAGCTAATAGTTGGCAAAATAGGCGAGCAAGCAGACGCCGAAGGTATCCTGGAGGTGCTCCAGAAGATGACCGAAAAGTTGGAAAGGATGACAGGCGGGGCTTGGAAAGACGACAGCGGTAAGCCAAAGGCAAGGGTCCTGCAAATCACAGACGGCGCCAACCCAAACCTAACGAGGAAAACGATTGAGTATTGTCTGCTGAAATCGGGCGGCAAGATCGACCTCTGCAGGAAGACGACCCCAAAAACAATGGGCAACAAGAAAAGACAAAGATGGAAGGACCAACCAGGAGCAATAGTGTTAAACACCAAAAACGAGAAAACAAGCGGAGTGGTCAAAGGTGCTCCAGAAAAACGCCGACACAAACCAAGCAGGAGTCACGGTGAGAAACAGTCTACCTGCGGGACGGAAACCTGAAAGTCACCTAGACGGGGAACAAACGAGGCGCCACCACAGGCTTCCTCAACACCATCTTTTTTTTTTCGAGCTGACCCTCAGCTGTTCCCCTATCTGACAGGCCTCAGCTCAGTCGTCAGTCGGCTAAAACAACGAAGAGTCATTCTTGTGTGGTCGCCGGGTTCTTGTACTGCGCAGATCGGTATATAACCTTTAGGTATTACTATGAGGTACTTAGGTATCCTCATAGTAATACCTAAAGGTTAAGAGCTGAGGCCTGTCAGATAGGGGAACAGCTGAGGGTCAGCTCGAAAAACAGTCGACCCAGCACAACTACAACAAATCCTGCAAAGCGTCGTCGGGAACCTCCAACAGCAACAGCAATTACAGCAACAATTTCAACAACTGGTGACGTCTATACAGCAACAACAAACACAACATCGAGTCGAGATAGCCGACATGATTAAGCAGCTGAAGGTCTCTGGTACAGGAAGAACAAGAACGGCAGGCTCACGACCAGGTGACGACCTTCAGGCGACGTTGAAGCAACTTCACTCGAGGATCATCAAGATCTTCTCAACACTGACGCCAGTGCACTCGATGAAGCCGGAAAGGCAAGAGTGATCGTTCAGAAGCTCGATCCGTTGTGCTACGATATATACAGTGCACATATACTTCCAAGAAAACCAGCCGAATTATCTCTAACGACACGGTAACAATTCTTACGGAATTATTTGGGCATAACATGTCACTGATCACTAGGCGTTACAATTATTTGAAGGTACAGTGTGAGAATGATAGTCAGCTGATGACGAATGATAGTCATTCAATGATTACACTGCTACTGTAAATCGCCTACACGAAATAGTTGAGATGTCCACTATTAATCCAGATCAAATGAAATGCTTGTTATGGATTTGTGGACTGAACTGAACCGAATATGACGATGTAAGTCAAGTCTCCTTAATTTTTGGAAGGCAAAAAGGATGCAACTCTTAAACAGTTGCACAACAATGCACGTCAATTCATGCAGCTCCAGAAAGCTTCAAACACTATTGCAGGTGCAAAACCTCATGATATTGCGGTCATCAAAAAGAAATCACTACAGACGGCTACAGACAGATCACTCGCAAACACATCTTCGTGCAATACAAATAAACCAACTCCTTTATATACATGTAGACACTGCGGAGGAAAACACTGGAACAGAGATTGCTATTTTCGCAACCACATCTGCAAAATTTGTAAACAAGCTGGCCATAAGGAAATAATTTGTGCAAACAAGCAACAACGTCAACGAACATTACCAACTAGAGGTCGTGGCAGATACCGAGGTAATTCGAGAAACTTCAACACAGGTATACTAACATTGTTGATACAGATGATACTAATGATATCTCAATGATTACAATTGGTAATATAGATATATCAACTAATACACACAATTGTTCGTACTGTCACTATAGAAGGCAAATCAAGTAAACTTCGCCAGGACACTTCACGCCAGGACATTCACAGGACATTCAAACACAGTCAGGACATTCACGTATCAGATTTTCAATATCATTAGTCAGGACATTCACGTATCAGATTTTCAATATCATTATCCATATTAGGCCAATATATATATATATATATATAGGATCTTGCTAATTGTTTTGATCGAGTTATACCTAGGTGTTTGTTTTTTTGTAGAGTTCTTGGTATTACAATACGGTGATTCAGTAGAATGCAGCGTTTTCTGATAGATAGTGCATCACGGCGATTATAAAAAGAATAGAGGGGATAGATTATTAGGTAGTAGATATTAGGCCATTTTCCATTTTTTATATGATATATTACCCGTTGTAAAATCGTATCATTATCAGTATCATGGCCGATGTCTCTTAATGTTATTGGTAGGGAGTAGACTATTTCTAAAAATGCCGAATTGAGATCTCGTTCTATTAGGGAAAGTATTTCATCTTCTGGTTCTTGTTGTTTTTGTTGGTTTATAATAAGACGTGATAAAACGTCAGCATTTCTAAATTCAGTTGTTTTCTTATACTGAATATCAAATTGATAGCCTAAGAGAAGAATTGCCCAGCGTTGTAATCGGTTAGTAGTGTATAATGGGATTCCTTTTTTGTTACCAAAAATTGTTAATAGTGGTTTATGGTCGGTTGGAAGTGTGAATTTTCTTCCATGAACATATTTTCTAAATCGTTGGCAGGCAAATACAAGAGCTAAAGCTTCTTTTTCGATTTGAGCATATTTTTGTTCTGCTTTGGTTAAAGATCTGCTTGCGTGTTGAATGGCTTTTTCTGATCCATCAGGATATCGATGAGATATAATTGCACCGATTCCAAGCTGGCTAGCATCTGCTGCAACGATATGGGTAGTTTTGGGTTATAATGGGTTAGAAGTAGGTCAGATTGAAGGATTTTTTTAACTTCATCTAACGAGTTTTCACATTCTTTCGACCAAAGAAACCTTAACATCTTTTTGGAGTAATTTATCTAAGGGTCCTCGAATTTTTTTAAATTCTTTAACAAATGCGGAATAATAATTTATCATTCCTAGAAGGGATCTCAATTCGGTTATGTTAGTAGGGGAAGGAATTCTTGAAGGGGGGGGGAGGGGAAGTAATGGATTGAAGTCTGTAGAAACTTATTTTTCAATTCTTACCTTGAATCCAAAATCATTTATACGATGGATAAGTCGACAAGATTGGCCTCCCAATTATCATTTTACCCATAATCTCTTGAAAAATGGTGGGGCAACTTCTACACCAAATGGAAGTCTATGGTATCGATAAAGACCTTTTGGAGTATTTATAGTCAATAGTGGTTGAGATTCCTCATCAACTTCTATTTGTAGGTATGCATCAGTAAAATCGATAGTAGAAAAATATCTGCCGCCGTTTAGGGTAGTAAAAATATCTTCGGGTATCGGTAATGGATAATGGTGATCTTCAAGAATATTATTGAGACCTGTAGAAAAATCTGCGCATAATCGAATATCACCGTTTTTTTTTATGTACTAGAACAACTGGAGCAGCAAAATCTGAGTAGGTTACTTTTTTACAAACACCGCTATTACATCTATTACATAAGCGTTCGAGTTCTGTTCTAGTTTTGGGAGATTATGATACGAAACAGGTCGTGCTTTAAGAAATATTTTACGAGTATCAGGTTTAACTCGAAGGTTAGCCTTAATCTTAGTACATTTTCCTAGCCCTGTAGAAAAGACTTCTGGAAAAGAAGTTTTAAGATCATTTACTATTTTCGTTCTAATATTCTCGATAGGATGGTTGATCCACTTATTTCCTAAGAGAAGGATATCATGTTCTACAACATGGCACTTCCCATAATGTTGTTCTCCCAAAAGAGTGAACCAAAAGTAACCTAAACAGTTGAGTTTTTGCATATTTGCTGCTCTCAAGAAATGTTTACTAGCTTTAAGTGGGGGTCGTCCTAATTCTTCCCAAATATTTTCACTGACTGATGACTGACTGATGACTGTCACGTCAGAGCCGGTATCTTGTCTTAATTCTATATCTTTTCCTTCAATATTAATTGTTCTATAGATCCGGGTAGATTTATGATTCATGGGAATATCAATAGCCGCAATATCAGATGTTTCTGAACTATCTGAATCAAAATGAACTGTCCTGACTTGAGTGTGTGTAGACCTATTTGGTTGGGAATTTCTGTAATATCGATTATTCGATTGACGTCGTGGTTGTCTAGGCTGGTCAAAAGCTGGTTAGACGAGCATAGTTAGAACGAGTATAGCAATGATTTTCTTTATGGCCATATTTACTGGAAAATGTGCATTGGTGCGTTTTAAATGGACAATTAACATTCCAATGGAGGCCACCACAAGCCTTACAAAGGTTCTTTGGTTTATACGACGGAACATTTTTGGGAGGATTTTGAAAACTAGATCGTGTGTCTACTTTATGAATCGTTAGATTAGATGATATTTTGGGCGAAAGACTTATCTGAGATGATGTATCTTTCAACTGGACAAACTGTTTAATATGGAAATGGAGTGTTGACGCGTTAGTGTTGCGTCAAGTTTTTCATCTAGATATTTTAGAGCGACTTGGCGTATGTCTTCATATTCAGGTTTGGTTAAGCCACACATCCATATGAAACATTTAACCCTCTCGTCGGTCATTTTGCCAATTTCTCCAACTTGGAAGAGAACACATGCCGTCTAGAACCCAATGACAAATTATGTCCCAATAGTTCCGTTAGATGTTGAACGGTCTCAATGAGATTGAGTTGAGTAGGGTTTTTAGGTAATGTGTGAGCTAAATCGGTCGAAACAAACCTGATCCAATTTTTGGATAATGAACCGGGTTTTGTCTTCATCCGTCAGGCCTTCACCTTTCTGAAGCACATCGCAGTATCGACTATACCAGTTCTCGAAAATATTGCCATTCATTGGGTCGTACGTGAATTTTGGAATAAGATTGTGTAGACCTTGGATGATTGAGTCTTTGGATGTTTGTAGTCGAGATTGCTGTGGTAACACTTTTTGCAGGGCCTGAGCAATTTGTGTGCTTTGGTTTTCCAAAATCCGGGTGATCATCGCTGCTAGTTGCCTTTGGTCCATTTCTTAATCTTCGACGCCAGTTGTTGTATCTTTGGTATAGTATAGGAAATTTGTCTAACTCTATAGGTAATAAGAGTATAACTAGAATTAGGAATTACTTTGTTGTTAGACTTGAATTGGAATGAATCGTATATCAACCGAGGTTGATCTTATTTATATCATTTTATATAACACTAACATTGTTGATACTAATGATACTAATGTCAGGTACGAGTAAGGCAGAGAATAAGCAAAGGTGGCCCCGACAGGTCCTCATAGTAATACCTAAAGGTTAAGAGCTGAGGCCTGTCTGATAGGGGAACAGCTGAGGGTCAGCTCGAAAAACATTTAGATGATACTAATGATATCTCAATGATTACAATTGGTAATATAGATATATCAACTAATACACAAAATTGTTCGTACTGTCACTATAGAAGGCAAATCAAGTAAACTTCGCCAAGATACAAGGTCCGATGTGACCGTAATCAGTAAAAAAACGTGGAATATGATAGGGACACCACAATTAAAACCTTGCAATATACAACTTAAGGCCTCAAACATGAAAAATCTTACTTGCCTAGGATACTTTCACACTCGATTCACATTATGGAACGAACAACACTAAGATATCTGTTACGTAGTAGAACACGATATTAATTTGCTAGGAAACCCTTGGATGAAAAAGATAGGACGATTATGGAAACAACTTTCTACAGAGCCTTCACAACACAATATCATTTCGACAGTTAGCAAGTACCGAAACCATAATCTCACAGAAATCAAGAAACAACTCATTATTCAATTACAAACGAAACATCAGTCAGTATTTTCACCAGGCCTTGGAAAATGCGCTCAAATCAAAGCTCATTTGGAATTAAAAACGATGCTCATCCAGTTTTCATTAAAGCACAACCAGTCTCTTTCAATGTCCTACCAAAACTAGACAATAAATCACGCGACAAACTAGACTTTGACCGCTGACATGGCATGAGACCAAAAACATTTTATCTAAACCAGAGAATATTCGTAAAGGACTTCAGAATACCAGGAAAGCCAAATTGGCAGCCAGGCCTAATTTTGAAGAAACTAGGAACAGTAATGTACCAAGTCAAGGTTAATGATATGGAAACTCCATGCAAATCATATCAAACCAAGAGATACCTCTGCTTCGAGAAACTATATAAGTCAGTCGTTAAAAGATCAATCATCAAGACACATAACCCCATCACCCAAAAAAAAAGAAAACAATTGCAATCCAAGAACCTCCGGTACCTCAGACTACAAGACCCGTCCGTATTAACAGAAGACCACCAAAACGACTTCAAGTAGCTCATCTAGGCAAGAGTTATTCTAGTCGAGCGGAAACCTTAACTTAAAAGAAGGGAGGTGTCGTGGAGCAGTCACATGTGTATATAAGATCCAAATAAAGGCGTCGACACTCGTATAGTAGTCAGTCGGCTAAAACAACGAAGAGTCATTCTTGAGTGGTCTCCGAGTTCTTGTACTGCGCGGATACGACACCATCGAAAGAGAAACAACACTGAGCGGATCTACTCAGAATATGAAGCTTAGAGGAAACCTGACAGAAGACACCACGGAGCAAGAAATCGAAGAAGCAATCAGAAAGGAGCTCAACCAAAACAAGGAGCTCAACCAGCAGCAGTTGCCCTCGTCAAGTGGAGCTGAGCCCGCTTCTGAGACACCTGGTAGCACCAATGAGACTCTCCTGTGTCTCAGATGCAACAGGCAGGTGGAGTGTTATGACCTTCAATAAATAAGTGGGTATCTAAAAGACTAGATACTAAAGTATCTAGTAATAATACCAGAAAATACAAGGTATTAATAACGCTAAAAGATCATACAGCTTTACTATATAAAGCGCCTAAAAGAATGCTAAGGCGAAGTCCAATTCGATACCCAAGATCCCAATATAACGACGCCCTGTCATCATACTCGTAAGGCTTTAGACTTGTTGCGTCCTTAATATTGGAAGTCTAAAGCCTTACGAGTATAATGACAGCGTTTTGGCGACGAAGATGGGATTACACCCGCCGAACTTTTCTTGAGAAGATACGGACTACCTTAGATCTACTTAAAGAAGATAGACCTTCATCGACTCAACAGTACCGTACCAAGGAAGATAATCTACAACTTAAATTTCGACCCTTACCTGGCGATATAATCTTCGTGAATGATTACAGAAATCAAAAGAAACCAACTTGGGCCAATGGAATAGTCTTAAAAAAGACTTGGTAAAGTTATGTATCTGATAAAGGTCGAAAATCTAATATTGAGGAGACATGTAAATCAACTTCGCCAGCGACTCCAAAAACGATCAAGCATCTCACCGCTACTCTATTACGGAACAGTAGCTAGGACACCTGAATATACACCAGAAAGGCGTCCTATTCCGCATTCTACAACATGTCATCATACTCCTCTGTCAACAAGACGTTCAACTCGAATCCGAAAAGAACAAGAACCCGATCGATTACAAGTCTCCCATCAAGACAAGACATACGTCTAATATTTCGTTAACTACGAAAAGGAGGAATGTTATGACCTTCAATAAATAAGTGGGTATCTAAGACTAGATCCTAAAGTGACTAGATACTAAAGTATCTAGTAATAATATCAGAAAATACAAGGTATTAATAACGCTATAGAACGCTATAGAATCCCAATAGAACGAAGCCCTGTCATTACACTCGTAAGGCTTTAGACTTCCAATATCAAGGACACAACGTGGAGAAGGAGCGAATGAAAGAGATTAGGCCTATAGAGCTGACCAGTGAAGTTGAGTCAGGCCTATAGAGCTGACCAGTGAAGTTGAGGCAGGTCTGGATAATGCTCGCAGAACGGAGGAACGACTGGCCCTTACCGTCAGAGAATGGCCTGAAAAGGCGTTCAAGAACACGACGATCGCACGGAAAAGCATCGTGGGAGCACGAAGCACACGTTCCATGCTTGTCACAGAGGGTTCGGAAACTGATAAGAAGCTACTGGAGCATCTCACAACGCTAGACTGTGAGTCAACACGGAAAATTTATACCCTTACATATATATATATATATATATATATATATATATATATATATATATATATATATATATATATAGCTTTTTCATAGAGAACGGGCGGTGCAATTTTGCTGACCATTTACTCTGAGGCCAGCACGATTGAGCAGACAATACGCAGCGCCACACTGATGGAAGGATTCGCTCAAAATGAAATACCTCTAGATCAGTTTATCTGACATACGGTAGCCGAGATACCGTGTACGGGCGTAACCCATTGATGGACCGTCCGCTACCTCCCTCGATATCAAATGGCAACCCTGCGCCACAGCACTCTTGTTCTCTTTCGGACAGACGATGGATAATCTCAAACCCAGATTCGGGCGTATTTAAAATATGGGTCATCGAGACTGTTGCACCAAAAATCTGTAGTAATAACGATTCTATTATTATTACATTACTATTATGACAATTACTAATAGGCCTGCTGACTCATTGTCTTATTAATTAAAACAAGAACGCGTATTGCACAACGTTTCTGGTCTCCTTGTTCTTGTTGACGCATTCGATAAGATGCTTTTTGGATATGTAGTACCTTACTATGTCTAGAAATGTTTACTTTGTTATTTATATGTTTATTTGAAATACGTATAGCTGGCTAAGATCAGTGCTGATTGCATGTGGAATTATAAAAGGTTCTTCTCGTTGTTTCATGATGTTATAAGGTGATGTATTATAACAGGTGTTATTGTATTTTCAACATATTGTAGTAAACACATCCACACACAACAACAGCACATCACGCCTGCACAGATGTTCCCACCAACAGAGCTGTCCGTTCTCGGAGGGACCACACACATGAACGTGCAGTCCACACGCCGACCACCAGACGTCGTGCCAACCGCACTCTCCAAGTGGAGATGTGCACTGCTACCTCGAACGTTACCGCCGCCGACGCGGCTGTGCACGGCACAGCGACTTAAGTGTGGGCTACACTAACAGCGCATGACCAACCAACATTGAGCTGTTAGAAGCCGGCAACCTACCTGGGTTGCGGGAGCCATGACTAAACTAAGCTGACGGCAATGCCCGGGAACAATGTATACTTAAATATATATGTATGATAACCACAATGCAGCACAGAATAAAGGAAATGACTTACGCACGTCGAGCGCCGTAAGTCATCATCGATACCTGGTATCACAGTATTCTCATTGATACCACCCTAGGGCCGCCTACAATAAGTAGCGATCCTACAATATCGTTAAATCGTCTGTGTAACTTTTAATAGATATTGATGAGAGTAATATATGCACTATAGAGTGTATATGCAGAACACTTAAATTTAAGTACGCGTCACCATTACATATTCTACTTGTTAAGCGTGAAACTGATAATAACAGTGAAATAGATTTTGTTTAGAGCGCATTTGCTGAAATTGCTGTGTCACGTTTGTGTACACATTGAGATAGATGATCGGTAGACATCATGATCGACGATGCGATATTTCAGGCCGCCCATCGGAACTACCTCAGAACGTGTGATTAATTTACTATTATAGTAATTAGCATCTGTGAATGACATAAACGATGAGGTGACACTGCACCGACAGGAACAGATCAGGTGGCTCCTGCTATTGGACTTCCTCTGATTTGAACAGCCTCATCGGAGATCCAGTAAGTTGTACAGCTAGCTGTACAGTTAAATGCGGCTGATTGTTTGAGTAAACGGGATTATTTTTCTGCGCTACCAATTCGTGCCGCTCAATTTGGTTGATGTTCAACCGAAAACACTGCACTACCGGCATATGGCCAGGTAACTTAGCAAGTATAAGCGAACTTGCTGTATCATCTGGCCATATGTCGTGGAGTTGCTGTTTCATTGATGAGGGCAGGGCGGCTACTCACTCAACCCCCCCCCCTTGTTAAGCCTCTGCGAGAGTCTGGCAGCGCCTTTCAAAACCACCTTCTAACAGCTTGCCTGTCCAAAGGTCGGGGGCTACTCGGGGATCGGCCTCAGATGGACCCCAGTCAGACACAGACCGACAGAGTCTCAGATCAAATTCGATGCCGAGAGTGTGGGGGGGCCTTGGGATGTTGCAGCATCGGCAAAACTACGTCGATTGAGCTGAACAAATATTGAACAATTGTTAACTGTACTCTTGACCTCACTGACTAGTATGTTCGCTTGGGATTTTTCGAGGTTCCGCTGTCATAGTGAACTCGAGTGGGTTTTAGCATCTGGAAGTCTTCAACAGCGAGGATCATATTGCTTTTTGCAATTTTCACAATTTGTTGTAAATTGAACAAGGATTGAAGCGCAGCAATGACACACAATGACAACTATCTGTCTATATGTGATTATTCGTATTATTATAAGTATTGTCGTCATTAATATCAATCTATTAATATCATCAATTGCAATCGCGCGGACGCACGCACACGAGATTGATGCTCATGAATTTCAATAAAGTTAGATCTGTTGTTTAGTATTGACTATTTAGTTATGTATATATATATATATATATATATATATGTATGTATTAGACAGGACTGTTGTTATATACAAACGGCCCGATTGGCAGGACTGAGTTAATTCCGTCGAAAAATCGCTCACATTTCTTGCCTTCATGATCAAAATCTCAGTTGGCTTCCAATTATTTGATTTGACCCTAATACTAATAATAAGTGCACTTTATTCAGAGGTAGATGTATACAATAATCCGTCACAAGAACAGACAAGTGTACTGCTGTAATGTCGCAGTGCGTTGTTATCTAGACGCAGACAACCCCGGTACTCGCGCATTCGCGACGAAAGAACCGGGCCGCAATAGATGCAATATAGTTGGGGCGATGTCGTTCGCTCTTGAGTTGTCATGTAGAATACACTTATACATTATAGGGGTATACAGCTGGACGGGCGGATCATTGTTTTCATGAATAATAAAAGAAAAAATTAAAATATGACCAACCAACATATATATATATATATATTATATATATAACGTATGTTGGTTACTACGTTAGAGTTATGTTTAGAAAACCGCTATATTATATCGCAGTTTAGCCCGTTTACTGTTAGAAAGTCGACGCAGCGCGTCGCAAATTGATGATTGCATCCAACACATCTACATGTGTATATACTACAAGTGTACAGGTGACAATTAACAAATCGACTGTAAAATGTGGGTCAAATATATTTGTTATAGAAATGGTAAAGGGCATGCTGTTAAAACCATAATTAAGGCTATCTCACATTGGGACTGATGAAACTGCTACAAATAGAAAAGAAGAGAAGAAATTGTTAGAATAATTGTGTATCCTTCTTCATATTGTCGTGAAACTCACTCAATTCTTCATTAATTTAATAAAGTTATAAAAAAATATTTGAAATATCTATAAAATATGGTATTTATTTTAATTAAGCTTCATAGCCAATAAATAATTGTATTATATTATATTTGATTTTTTTTTTAATATTCAAACAATAATAAGGATGAGAGAGAGATTTCAGTAGAGAGACATTTAAGTACAAATAAAGTATGCCCTACATAAAGTTGCGATATTGTATTATTATTTATGCTTGTATTATTATTTAAATAATAATATATTTTTTTTGTGCGTTTATTTATTTATTTTTGTTTATATTGGAAAACTATACAGTTAGTTGGCTAGAACTAGTGCTGGCTGAGTACACGCCTCTGTGTGTGTGTGTGTGGGTGAGGCTACACAAATTTCATTTTACTGTATATATGCAATAGGCTTGACATAATGCTAGTTCTCATATATAGTTAATAAGTTCTATTTTCAATTGGAGAACTCCTTTGTGATACGAAAGAAATAGCAGGTTCGTACAATATGTGTAATATCCCATCATTTGAACATCTTCACCGTCAGCCAGTTGTGTTATTATTCTTAATATTGTTACTGAAAAGAAACAAATTGTTTAGTTCATCCGACGAGAAATATTAGGAGTCCTCAGGATTATCCGTTTCGTATAATTCGTTTGTTTTTTGTGTTCAACTAGTGTCTTCTTCGAACGTACCCATCTCATAAGGAAGTGTGTTGAATATCGTGATGTCTCCATGGAAAATTGAGTTCCTGGGCTATTTTTTAATACTACCTAGGAAGGGAAGTGTACAATTGTCTGCTGTACGAGTATAATGGTAGATATCGTACTACAGAATATCAAGAAATGGTCGCACGCAGCTCTTCGACGATTTAGTCTCTGGCCCAGGAATCCAGAATGTAGAAAGGTCAAACGCAGCCAAGATGTAAATCTGCTCAACGTCAGTCATTAAACACAGGACGCATATTAAAGCTAAGTTCAACGGGATAATCGGGCAAGGGTTTGTACGTGGATGTTTTTCGCGTCAGTTTATATTTCTTTAGTACTGTCCTTATTTTTTTATTTAAACGCACCACACAGAGCTGCACTGTGAACAACCTCGGCTCTGTTTGCACCTCGCTTGGTGGTACAATCACAGTGATTGTAACACCATAGCAAGGCATATGACAAGTAGACATTTGTGTTTCGCCACGAGTGAAATAATGGGCCATATTGCACTTTTTTTCCGACACACAATAACTATAGAGGATGACATGGTGTGTTGGCGCTCGAAGAGGTACCCATAAATTTCCCGGGCTGACCCACAGCCAACACGAAACGTTCTCGGTAGTAATTTCGACATTGTTTCATAAGACGGAAAACCCCTTTCAATGCAAATATGCAACGGTGAGGATCAAACCCGTGCATCTGCGGGCCTCCTCCGATTGCAAGGCTTTCACGAATACGCCACACCGCCGATCTCGACAAGATGTACCTGTAATGCCTAAAAGAGTGGTTGAGAACCTAACCCGAGGGGTTCAGATAGCACGAATGCAGCGAGGACAACATCATTATAGTTTGTGTCTCGTGTTGTGGGGATATGCAAAACTAAACGGTTTAAGTGATAGTAGCTAGTTTGCGATGGCAGTCCAATTCGTCTCAAATCGACCTGTAGGCGAATCTATGTTGGGAGCGGTCGACATTGTGTTTGGAGCTTTGGAAAACAAATCATTTCGAGGTGGTTCGAGATTCGAGAACTATGGGCCTTTCTACTCGTTGTTACGTGGAACAGAGGCGACCAGCTGATGTTGGCCGATACGAGCCCTCATACGAAAAACGATAAGGTGTAGGCCGAAATGTTAGTTGGAGTGTACCGTCTTCACGTTTAATTTATGTTGCTGTTTGTCTTCGGCGATTCGAGTAAATATCCATGGAGCTATCAGCAGCGAAGCTATTCAGAAAGTCATTAATGATTTGCATGCTGATCGTTCGTTCCATGGCGTTTCTGAGGTTACATTTCGAACCAAAAGTTCCTTGATTATTCCCGCAAAGTTTCCCGCTTATATTTTGTAGTAGGTGGTTAGGGAAAAGAGTAGGATCGTTAACTTCCGTAGTATGCAGAATAACGATGACCACTGAATTTCTTAATGTCGTTTTCGATCATTTTCACAAGACCCTGCTGAGGAACGGAAACACCCTTCAGGATTGTGTTACTGTATTAAATATCAATTTTTTCTATTGAAATTGTACGTTGTTTACC
>JABWDB010000121.1:25000-43715 GCA_019614645.1 Stratiolaelaps scimitus
TGGGAGCACCCCTCTACAAAGTTGTACCGGCACCACCTGGACTGACCTCTGTCGGTAGACGGAATAACGAGCTGTTTGTCTTCTTGGCATTGATCACTAAACCGAACTCTAAGGTCCCAACCATGTCCTCAACCCCTTAAGGGCCGCTTCTATATTACTTTGGACTGAGGTCGGGCGAATGCGGAACAAGAGAGACGTCGTCTGCGTTGTAACAAATGGCCACCACGGACTCTCGTGCGAGCGTAGTGCCGGTCGCCATCCGCGACACACGATGCTTAATGACACGCTCGTGAGGGCCCTCCATATAAATGGAGCACGTAGCCTCGAGAAAATATTATAGGACTCCCAACTAGTAGATGTGTATATGTATAGAACAATTTCAGGTCTCCAATAATAATATACTATGATAATAATATAGTCCCCAATAATAGTATACTATGATATACCCAATATACTATGAATTATTTACAAAAAATTATTTTGCTTTTACAGCAAATACGGAGTGTCCGTTTATATCTGAGTAGACGGCTATGGTAAACCATCTTGGATTCCGTCGAAGCAATTTTTTTAAGTGCTAGCGATACAGCTTGTTAACACTTCTCGTCAAACGCCTTAACCCAGCGATAATTGAAATTTATCCTGGTGAGGGGTTAATCTCCTCTCTATAGTTATCGCACTCTCTATAAAGTAGGTTACTAAAGCATTCGAAAGCAAAATCCGTGTCCTCGGCATCATAGACGTTGAGAAGCTTAACTGGCTAACTCTGTTGTCAATACTGACCATATTATCCCTGTCATGTCGCAAAACTAAAGCTGGAGCCTCACACTCATTCCTAACGAGAAGCGAGAACCTGACATGAATTCCTATTACAACCGAGTAGTGGTCCGAGAATAATGAAGTACATCAGATAGCTGAGGAGAAACCAGACCCAGCATTGAAGTGCATCGCGGAAAATTAATTAAAAACATGATTTCTGTAGCCCTGAATTCCGGTAACTGTTAGCTAACCGACCCCGTGCCACACCTGACAGCTCCTTACATTGTTAAAACCCGAAGGAGTTATACGGTGAAATCCATTCATAATAAAAATCAGGAATATGTCCCAGCATTCGCACTCATAATGACACAGAGAGGAGGTCCAAGTGCTTTAAGATCCTTCAGGCACCTAGTGGCTTGCGGGCAAACAGTATCGAAGCAGTATCGGGCCTAATTGAAGAACTCATGTTCATTCTTGACCTTGGCAACTTTTGGCCAGTAGCTTCCAGGGTAGTATTTTTTATCACCCGTGGCAGATATATCAGTTGGAGGCGCGAAAAGAGTGATGCTGAGCACTACACGGTGGTAGCCTCGGGATTGTCTCCCTTGAGTTGCTAGAGGAGTCGACTTTCCATCCATACTTCCCTTTTCTCGATCTCGCGTGAGCGAAGTGGGCAGCTTGAGGATGAGGACATATGTGATCCTTTACAACTGACACACCTCGGTGAATTTTCACAACTTGCCGCTAAGTGCCTTGATTGGCAACACTTCCTACATGACGTTTCGTTCCTACAAGAAGCAACAATGTTTCCAAGTCTCTGACGCTTGAAGTACGAAACTGGGGTTCCAGCATATAATACAACGCTATGAGCCCTATAGCTCAAAAAAACGTCGGCTGGAGGGACTTTACATAACCGTAGAAGAACCCTATCAGTAGGGAATGAACGGAGATAGTCACCGATACGTCTCTTCACAGTTCGTCTTCTGACGGCAACGACACCTTCTGCTTCTAACGCTTCTAGAATTTCTTCCCCCGATAATCGTCTATCCACTCGGCTAAGCTATGGCCAAGTTTTGGTCCCACTCTCGACCCTTAGGGATCACAGGGAGATCCAAAAGTGCAGGGAGCTTTGTTATCCCCTTTGCTTCCTCCACTGCATTCGTCCATACATAAATAACACCGAGCCTCGATTTTGGTTTTACCTCCGAGAACTGCCTGAAGACTTCGCGGCATTATGTCAAAAAATTGGAATCCCTCGTCGGGTCTTCACGTATTGCCTCTAGTTGTGACTTGACGCTTTCAATTTTCCTTTTTTTTTATAGAAGTTAAAGGTAAATCCCGCATGGAGACCAGGCTTCTCAACTAAGGTATTTGCCTGGTAATGTCAGACTATTACTGACTAAACCCACACTGATTTTGACTTGGGGCACTGACCGGGACTGTCAAAAGAATTACTTCAGTTCCTTGCAGGGACCGGCATTGAATTCTCTTAGTTGTGTTTTTATGAGACACCCCAATGCCAGCTCTTTCTGGAACCCACATTGTTCCCACCTGATTGAATTTTAATCTATTCATCGGTAGTAGCTCATTGTCCAAGATTGTCTCACTGGACGGCACTGGCTGAGTATCCTTACCAGTGTACATGTCACGGAGGCTGTAAACTATCATGACGAGATCGTCCTTCGAAACGGGTCTAGTCACAACGGTTGCTCCGTTATGGGCAACTTCAGCAGCCTTCTCTTCAAACCCTTCTGAATCCCATTGTCACATTGCAATACTTGATCATTATGCACCTGCCGTGCTTCTGTCTTGGTACTACTTTGGCTCCCTTTTGGATCTTCTAATCGATGCCTTCGTATATTCGATGGCATTGTGGATATTCGTGGGTGAGGTTTTGTGATTGTTGCCTTGCTTAAATGGTCATATTGATACCATTAATCTTAATTATATTGAGCTACCTACATTTTAGTGCCAATATCATGCTACAGTGATAGTGCTTGGTTTATACGCTTAGATTATAATCGATTTCTTCATCTATTGCTAATTTCTCACGTCTTGTTATGATATGTTCGATTACTTCTTCAGCCGATGGCCCCCGTGTCAAAATGCCCGCCATTCAAATACGAACGATATCTATCATTTGTGTACGCGAATGTCGTATGTCTGCACATTTGAAATAAACAGTGACTTTCGTTGCGTCACAGCGCGTTGTTTGGACTCGTTTGTGTTAACTACAGACGTTTGTGTTAACTACAGACGTTTGTGTTAACTACCTCGTTTGTGTTAACTACAGACGTTTGTGTTAACTACCTCGTTTGTGTTAACTTCTACCCTTGGCTACAGTATATCGTTCATGCCCGTCTAACAAGTGAGCTCTGTGATTGTGCTCTCGTTATTTTAAAATCTTATAATCCAAAGGTTTCTGGTGCAACCATGTGTTAATGAATTGTTGCACGTATATTTCGTTAGTAAATTAACTCGGCGCTTCGAATTTGGTGAGTCTTATAGCGAAACTGGTAAGTCACAAAGAGGTTATACGTGTATATTCATTATGAAAGCGATATTATGAACGTTTTCAATCTCTTTGGTTCTACTGTTCTTCTTAATTTTTAATAAGTAAAGCTTCTACAAGTAAATTTGAACACCTTGAGATTATCTCAGATCTCATCGTTTGCAATTGTACTTTAATACTAAACTACAGTAGAGAGTCTCCCGCCGAGGAGACCACACGCACCCGTTTCTGTTGTCCATTACACCAGGTACTAGATAGCAGCACTTCTCACAGGACTTGTCAGGCAGCTTGTCTCACCCACACGACGCACCAGCCGAGATAATCACGTCCGGCCTTCCCAATACTACCAGGTTCGGGTCCCGCTGCGTGACATATAAGAGAGCTTAAGGATTGTGAAATTGCAGCTCCGCTAATTAACCAATAAAGCTTACCTTACCTTCGGTGAAATTTACTTCAAGTGTTACAGTCTTGTTGAGAGTTGTCAATTCAAAAAGTCGAACATTTACATCTGGCATTTACGCGTTCGTCTTACCCTGAAGTCCACATAAATATAATGAGACAACACTCGCATTCATTGATAAGTTCCCGGGGAGAGTCACTTTTTATGCCTCAATTACAGTCATTTTGTTCTAGTACACTGGCTTATAGCTTTTTGTACTTTTTTTACTGCTATATTTTTTTGTTTTTTGTCAATTCAAAAAGTCGAACATTTACATCTGGCATTTACGCGTTCGTCTTACCCTGAAGTCCACATAAATATAATGAGACAACACTCGCATTCATTGATAAGTTCCCGGGGAGAGTCACTTTTTATGCCTCAATTACAGTCATTTTGTTCTAGTACACTGGCTTATAGCTTTTTGTACTTTTTTTACTGCTATATTTTTTTGTTTTTTAAGTGAATTTGCCCACCGTGTCTAGTACTGCCCGGCTATTCTTCTCGATTTTTCGTACCGGTATCAACACTCCATAGTTTGACGATACGCGTATGGAGATGCCTGAATTAGTTCTCCTCACCAATATCATACGATATGTTAGATTCACGCATTCCATTGAAATCATACTTGCCTTGAACCTCTGCAATTGGCGCTTGTTTATACCATCAAACTATACACAAAGAATTTCTCTAATCCATCATGCCCCCACCGAGCCTCTGCCTCATGGGCATACTTACTAATACATCCAAATGCTGTATAAACACATTATCCGGGCACAATTGTTAGCCCTTTGTTTCTCAATACATAAATCAATACACTGGCATGATTTTATTGATTTTCGATAGCTCCTCCTTTGCTTTTTATTCGAATTTGGGGTCGCAAGCCAAAACTCTGATACAGTATAGAAAATCATCCTTATATTTGTGTAATGTTCTGCTATTTCAGTCGAGACGAGAGTGCATCTGTCATACTCCGTGGTAATAGCAAATAGTATCATTCGTGATTGGGATTTCTCAAGGGCTGATCGGTGGACGTGGTCTAATCGGTTCCGGGACGGACTTGGCCAGATATCTGTATCGCCAGGATGGATTCGTCCGAAGGGCTTACCAGAGACACTTGCCAAGAACCCGAGAAGAGCGATACTGATGAACAAGACGAAATCAACTCTGAGGATGAGAGCTCCGACTCCGACAGCGAAATAAAACCTCGAGTCGCCGACTTCGAAAGAGTTCAGTGCGACTGTATGACGCGTGCCGAAGTAGAAGGCATGTTCCTGTCGACCGCGCGACAAGTCCAAAATGCCGTACAGGTGCCTCTCATCAGTACAGCATACAGGCTGCTACGCTACTTTAACTGGGATTCTCAAAAGGCGATCGAAGAGTGTTTAGCCGACCCGCCTCTTGTCCTGAAACAGGCTCGCGTACGCGTTAGCGTGGTGTCAGCGGATGGCACGACACACACTGGCCATAATGTAAGGAGTGGGCAACGTTATTGTCTCGTCTGCCAACAAAATCTGGACACATACCAATTTTGCTCAGCTGGTTGCGGGCATCATTTTTGCGTTGACTGCTGGAAGGGTCATGTTGAGACGCAGATTGAAACGGAGGGCCGGCCTGGCGATATCTCTTGTATGGACGAAGCCTGTGACGTACTTGCTCCTCGAGAGCTTGTGTTACAGCTCATTTCTGCAAATGGTCAACTGAAGGAACGCTACCTACAATTCACCTTAAATGAGTGGATTTGTAGCCATTCACATTTGCGTTTCTGTCCAGGGAAAGACTGCCAAGCGGTGATCAAAGCCAATGAACATCAAGCTAAGAAAGTCATTTGCGAATGTTGCGGCACACAGTTCTGTTGGCTGTGTGGTTATGACTATCATGCACCGGCTACATGCGACACAATCAAGAAGTGGATCATGCAATGCACGGAGGACTCAAAAAACGCTAAATATATTATGAAGTACACGAAGGATTGTCCCAATTGTAATCGCGCAATTGAGAGAGATGGAGGCTGCCCGCATATGAAATGCACGAAGTGCGGATTTAAGTTTTGCTGGAATTGCCTCACGGATTCGAACCTGTGCAAATGTCATTCGGATGTAAATTCCAAGAGCAAGGACGCCCGAGGTGCCCTTGGAAGGTTCGTATTCTACTTTAGTCGATGGGAAAATCATGCTCGATCACTTCGTTTAGAGGAGGCGAACCGCAGGACGTCTTCTCAAAGGATTTATTGTAAAACCCAATGTGGCGTCCAAGGAGACATATTTACTGATTGGAACCAATTCATTGAAGCTGCTGATATTTTAGCCAAATGTCGTTACACGCTCCAGTATACGTACCCGTATGTGTTCTACCTCGAGGAGGGAAGCCAGCGAAAAAATCTCATTGAATTTCAATTAGACTTGGCTGAGGAACTTGTAACGGAACTAAGCGAAAAGCTACAACAAACAGATCTGCAAGATCTAGCAATGATCTGCAGGCTCACGAAGAAATTAACTGAGTGGCGACGTAAATTTGCAAATGAAGGGTTTTCCTTAGAATAGCTAGTCTGACCTCCCAATTGGCAGACAGCTGATGCGTTTTGATCTCAGGCGAATGATGGTAAAACCGGTCATATTTTCGGTCCACCACTCGAGAGCCGTGCAACAAATCTCTAACTGGAATCGCTGTTTGCTGCAGAGGAAAATACTCTGATGGTCCGTATCTACTAAATTCAAACCCCTAAATTAATTCATACAAAAGGAGCATTGACTGTGGCTGAACCAATGTGTTGTCCCCATAACCACGGAACAAATGATCGTCTTAGTGTGCTTGTTCAATAAAGTCACTACTATTTTTACCACTTATCCCTGGGAGTGTTCACTCAGCGACCTGATTTGGTTTCGTCTAAACATTTTAATACCACATAGAGAACTAGCGTAGCCTCATAAGTGTCGTGAAGTAACACTGAATTCAGCAGCCGGTCTTTGAGAAAAACATCATCGCCCGCATACGTAATATTTTTTCGTTTAGTTGATTTCTATTTTCATCACGATATGTTTCATTGGTGAACGTATATTAAACAATAATATAACTCGTTCAAATTGATCAGCCTCTCACCGTTAGTTCCAACCTTTTTTTCTCTGGCTTCGCTGGACGCTAACTCTGACCATGTTTCGTCTCCAATCATCGACCTGGGTAAATCTTTCCTCAAATTTAGGTATCGCCTACAATGTAAGTCGGACGATTGATTATCAAAGATGTCCGACCGTCTGGAGCTCCCACCGTCGTGAGACTCGAGCACTCACCTCAGCTAAAAAGTTTGAGTATGAAGTGAAGAAAATCGCTGTGAACGAATAGCGGACTCCTACTATTTCTACACCTTGTGTCTTATAAATATGTACATATGTATATATTCGGAAGCATGTTCGTACTGGTGGTTCCGTTCAACTATTCATTTCGGGCCGGTCAATTATTTGTACTATAAATACCCACTGAGATTGAATAATCATAATAATAATCCTGCTAGTACAGGCGTGGTGTTCATGCTTCCGGGAGCACTATTCACCGAGAAGTTAGCCGTTCGTACAATTGCAGTTCCGTAACTAACAAATATGTGATTGATTGATTACTCATCCACTCAACCACTTGAGTAGTACAACTATTATATAATAACAATTTTCGTTTCGATAACTTTTCTGTTACACCCCTCGCGTTCCCACTTGGGTGTTTACAAGTACACTGTATAAGCTTTTGGTTTATTAAATTTGCAAATTACAAGTCGCTCGAAATTTCCATGTTATAACAAAGACATATTGATCATATCTGCCACGAGTTCTCTGACTGGTCCCCCCACAACGTCCCTCAAGCCCCCCTGCCTGGCTGACGCTAGTGATACGCATCGGGTCACCGTGCACTAAGTATCGTCCACCTCGTCAGGGTGGCACATCACTCATATGTCCACCTGTGTCTTTCCGATCTTAATCATGTAGGTCTAGAACTGCCCGTGGTCCGTCAGCACCTGCGTCGCCTCATACGTGAGCTCTCCCATATTGTAATCTAACCACACCCTGAGCTCTGGTATCAGGATTTTGGGCCAACGCCTCTGCGTCACCCCGGAGGTACCTGCGCCCACACCTCGCGCCTTGTTGTCAGACGTCGAGGGTGGCCCTGCGGGTCCACTGGTTAGATACAAATCGATATCCATAAGACTTTTTTTTTTTTAGAGGAGGAAATTTTCTTCAAACCCACGGTCACCACCAGAGACATTCCAATCTCCATGAAAGTGGGCCGATCCAGTGCAGGGTTGACGTGGATGACAAAACGCCTCTGCCTGCTAAAACCATCCTCTGCTGAGAGTATCTCTTCCCCAGAGTCGGCACGCTTGGCATTACTTCGATCTCTGGGGAAGGTGTGTGCTGCTCCGGCTAGTGTTCTATAGCCGGGAGCCTTAGTCTCCTATGACTATTGTGGCTTCCGTGTTGGGGTCCTGCACGGGAACGCTCGGTCACCTAATCCCCGGCCCGTAGCGGGAATGCGCGGGGAGAGACTGGTGAAGGAGGAGGCCCCCGTGACAGGCCTGCCAATCTACCCAAGAGGTACCGGCTGCTCGGTTCACCTATCCCCGGCCCTGAGCGGGAATGCGCGGGGGAAGCCGGTCTAGCTAACGGTGGAGCGGGCCTCCGGGACCCCCCGGGGGGAGGGGCTTTGGTGGCTCACTCGGGCCCTTCTGTGTCTCTCCTTACTCTCCTTTAGCCTGATGATCCCCCCATCCAGTCTACGACCTCCGCCCAGGCTTCCCTCGATTTGACCATATGGGCCACGAGCTCTCAGACTGATTTCCCCGCAACCTCCCTCGAGCCCCCCTGCCTGGCTGCCGCTAGTGACACACAGTGGGTCACTGTGTGCTCGACGTCGTCCACCTCGCCCGCGTCACACAGCACGCATATGTCCACCTGGGTCTTTCCGATCTTGGCCATGTAGGTCTGGAACTGCCCGTGGCCCGTCAGCACCTGCGTCGCTTCGTACGTGAGCTCACCCATGTTACTCTCTAACCACACCCTGAGGTCTGGTATCGGGCTTTTAGTCCAACACCCCTTCGTCACTCCCGGAGTAACCTGGGCCCACTCTCGCTGCCAGGTGTCGAGGGTGGCCCTCCGGGCCATGGTCGGGTGGAGATTCCCAGCCGGGAGCCTGAGGCTTCTCTCAGTAGCTAGCAGGTCCCATGGCAACATACTGGCTAGGGCCAGGAGGACGTCAGTCGACACAGTCCGGTACGCCCGGCTCACCCTGATTGCCAGCGTCCGTTGGGCCGACCTCAGCATCCCCCTATTGTTCGCCGTGCGGAGCGCCTGGTTCGCCCATACTGGGGAACCGTAGAGGGCCATCGACTCAGCTACCGATGCCAGCAGTCTCCTGTTCTCCTCCGACACTCCCTCCACCCTAGGCATCAGACGCGCCAGGTTCAGGGAAACTCGCTGTGCCTTGGCTGTGGCGTATGACCATCACCGCTAGGTCATCCGCGTAGGCGAGGAGCTCGGCGCCCTTCGGCATATCGGTTTGCAGAACCTCGTCATAGGCAAGGTTCCAGAGTACGGGCCGCAGAATCGAACCCTGGGGGACGCCGGCGGTGACCTCGTGCTCCAGGCCCCCTGCGACCAGACCTCGCCCCCCCAGATACGAGGACAGAATCCGTCGGATACCGTCGGATATTTGCTTCCGCGTCAGCGCACTCATGATAACTCCCCAGTTAACGGTGTTGAACGCGTTTTTTACGTCCAGCAGGATGCGTCCTGCGGGTTTTCCCAGACTCCTCGCTGGCTCGCCGCACGACTCGACGCAGGGCGTCCAGGGTGGACAGCCCTTTCCGAAAGCCGTACTGCGCGTCCGACAGGGCCTCCTTCTCCTCGATTTCGGCCGTGAGCCTGCCGAAGATTATCTGCTCGAAAAGTTTGCCCACCGCGTCGAGGAGGCAAATGGGTCGGTATGCCGCGGGGCCGGTTTGCCCCCCCCGGTTTGGGTACCAGGACCAGGTGCGCGCGTTTCCATGCGGCCGGGTATGTGCCCCCCCGCAGGATCTTGCTAGCCAGCCTCGCAATGACTACGGGCCAGCGTTTAGCTAGCACGCGTACGACCTCCGGTGGGACCCCATCCGGGCCAGGGGCCTTCCCTGGTGCCAGGCGTGCCACCGCCGTCTTGACCTCTTCGCGGGTCACCTCCGGGATGTCCTCACCCTTGGTATCGGGGAAGGTCTCCCCCTCCCTTGCCGCCTGTGTCGGGAAAAGGTGGAGCACCGCCTCTCTCAACTTGTCCGGTGGCAGGGCAGGCGGCGGCCTACGAAGTTTGGCCATGACTATGCGGTATGGCCTTCCCCATATGTCTCGATCGACGGACTCTAGCAGCTCCCCCACTTCTCCCTTTTACTCTTAATGATGTGGAGAGTTAAATCCCTCTTTGCTCGCAGGTACTCCTCTTGGAGCGCCTGGAGCCCGTCGGCCAGCTCTCTGCCGTGCAGCCCACTGTTGGCCAGCCTGCTCCGAGCCCTCGAGTGCGCCCTTCTAGCCCGTACACAAACTCTCCTTGCTCTGGCTATGGCCTCGTTCCACCAGTATGTCGGCGGGTGCTTTCCCTGCCGTCCCCCTCCCGCGGTCTCCCCCCGACTGCCGTGCAGGCGTTCCTAAGTACCTCAGCGAGCCCCTCGGCGGTGATCCCTTCCCTCAGCAGACGCCGGCAGCCCGCGTCCATATCTCTATGTAGAGGCCTGCCTTCTAAATGCCGCCACTGCCAGCGGGCCCGACCCGTCAGGCCACGGTTCGGTTGAGCTCCGCCGAGAACGGTCAGGACGTACCTGTGATCGCTATGGGATTCTTCGTCGAGGACCTCCCACCTGATGGATCCGCCAAGCGCGGCCTCGTTGACCAGCGTGAGGTCCAAGAACGATGCCTGAGTCCCTCTGACGAAGGTGGGTGTCCTGCCGTCGTTTAGAGCGATCAACCTCTCCTGGGCCATCCACTCCTGCAGAATCTGTGCTCTCCGTGATGTGTATCTGCTGCCCCATGCCTCTCCTGGCGCGTTGAAGTCGACCATGACGTAGACTTTCCTCGCCCTGCGTTCCCTGAGTGCCTCGCTCACCTCACCTAGGTATGTTTTGAAGTCGTCGATGGGTTTGTTGGGTGAGAAGTATATAGAGATGAAGGTACCTACCCCCTCTATGGCCACCCACGAGAATCCCGCCCCTGAACCCCGGTCTCTTATTAGCGCGACCCAGATCGCCGTGTCTGTGTCCCTATCTTTTATCCAGTCGTCGTCGTTACTCACTCGCGCAACATTGGGCCTTTTTCCTCTCTCGGGGCCACCTTTCGAGGCCTCCCCCTCGTGCGGCGCAGCTGTCGGTCGGGGTCCTGCCGCTGGCTCCGGCGCTCTCCTTCTACGCGCCCTTTCCAGCTCCATGGCCCTTCTGTTCTCAGGGCACGTCGCACTGTCTGCCCGGTGCCCTTCCGCCTGACACACGAAGCAAGTCGACGTCGTCGACTCGCACTCCTTCGCGAGGTGTCCCGCCTGGCCGCATCTGAAGCAGGCCCGGTGTCCGTTATCGGCCTGCGGGCATTCTCTCGCCTGGTGGCCGGCTCGCTGGCATCGGAAACAGACCTGCGGCCTCAGCCACTCGCTGGCCCTTGCCCACCTGGTGCCGATCCTGACGGTCCTCATGTCCAAGAGTCTGGCCGCTGCCCGGGCTGGCAAAGTCGCCACGGAGAACCAGATCTGCGAGCGAGCGAGCCTGGGCTCGGTGACCTGGACCTCTTCGGCCCTGCCCAGGCCGAGCACCGCCTCAGATCTAAGCTCCCCGGCCAGCTCGGTCTGGTCCAGCAACGGGTCGACCCCCCACAGCGCGATCGACCTCGTGGGACCGCCCGCTCTCGGTTTGTGGTCCGTCGCGACCCCTAGCTGGCTTTCGATCTTCTTCTTCTTTCTTCTTCTTTTCCGCTAGCGTTTTCCCGGCGCCCTCGGACCGCTCCCGGACTCTGAGGATAACGTCTCCGTCCTTGCATCGGATGACCCCCTTTATCTCTGCCCCCTGCACGGCCCGGACTTCCTTTCGTTCTGAGATTCTTGACCATCTCTGCGAACGTCCGTCCTTCGCCTAGGCGCAGTCTGATAGTGCTGTTTGCGACCTGAGGCTGGGTGTCATCTCCTTCCCCCGGCGGGTCCCTTGCGTTCTGGCAGACCTCGAGCTCTCCTGCGACCTCGCTCTTCCGGCAGCACAGTTCCAGCAGCCGCCAGGTCGTACGCGACCTTGCCTCTCTCCGGAGGTAGAAGAGCGGCCTGCTCTCTTGGCCAGTCTCCGCGGTTTTCGCCAGAGCGGTACGAACCACCCTCTGGAGCACGTCAACGGATTCTTCTCCCAGCCCGGCCCAGTCCTGCCCGAGCATGCCGACCACCAGGAAACGGTGCCCCTCATCCTTTGTGCGCCGTGCTCCCTCCGCGGTGATGATTTCCACTGCCCCCCCGCTCCGGTAGACAGCGACCCCCCCGTCCCCCAATCGAAGTGCCCCAGGTGCCTGTGGGAACTGCACCCCGAGCTCCTTAAGCAGGCTCTCATCTCCCTCCGTCCCCCTTGTCACCACCACTGCCCGAACGGCCCGTGGGGTCAGTATGGAATGCTCGGTCCCCACCAGTCTCTGGACTAGCGTCGCCGGCCACTCCTTCTTGGCTAGCCGGAGCCAGTCCGCCGGGGCGTTTGCCCCGTCGATTTCCTCGACTGTGGCCGTGTGCGCGGCCTCCGGGCAGGTGCATGCCTGGCGGTGGCGCCTGACGTCCGTAAGCTCATTGCGCAGCGCACTGTTTGTGGCTCGCAGGCCCCCCACAGTGGTCCGCCGCAGTTCACCGCACTTATCCCAGGCTAGCTGGAGTCCTCTTGCAGCACTGGTCAGTTTCTCGGTGACGGATGTCATCTCCTTGTTACGCGGGGTAGCGAGGTGGGCGAGCGCGCCGATGTGCCCTCGTAACTCCTGCAAGGAGGCCTGCATCGCCGCGAATTGGGCCTCACTGTGCCCAGTGACGTCGTCGCCCTCCCCGTCCTGCGGCGGGGTCTCTTCCTCCTGGATTCCCTGGGTGTCCATGCCCTCGGCCTCCTCCCTTGAGGCCATCGTTCGCTTGGGCTTTGCTTTCCCGGTGGGCTTCCCCCGCAGCTTCGGCCGTCCGACGGTGCGCCTGAGCCGCGCGCGCAACGGCCTGGTGCGTCTCCTCGCATTCGTCGATGGGCGCTCCTCGGCGTCGCCCATGCTCCCCTCCGGCGGGATCCTTCGCCCAACTCGTGCCACCAGGGCGAGTGAACAGAACCAAAACAGCACCAATCACCAAAAGAAAAAACCAGAACGAGAGATTGCAGCAACCCTTCGTTTTCACCAACCAATCAGTCAGTCTCCAAACTGTCGATATCCATAAGACTTTTTTTTTTGTTTTTTTTTATAGAGGATGAAATTTTCTTCAAACGCACGGTCACTACCAGAGACATTCCAATCTCCATGAAAGTGGGCCGATTCAGTGCAGGGTTGACGTGGATGACAAAACGCCTCTGCCTGCTAAAACCATCCTCAGCTGAGAGTGTGCCTCTTCCCCAGAGTCGGCACGCTTGGCATTACTTCGAGATATCCATAAGACTAATCTGGTCTAACTGTACGTTCACTTGAGCTGGCTGGAACAAAATGAATCAAATGTTAATTCTCATAGAGAATCTTTTGAGAATCCACGTCTCTTTTGAGAATCTTCAAAACGTTGTCGTATACAACAGCATATTTTCCTTGAATATTGGTGATGTTGACTTGGTTCGTCATTAAGATAAGCCGTTCTCGGCTCATTAGCCTACTTAGGATAGAGGACTTCTGACGCCGTTCAGCTCGCGGACATTTCCCCATTTAGATCCTTCGACAAAAACTTTATAGTCACTAAGTGCCTTCTTCTGCAAGAAATATAAATTTTTATGAGGACGTTCTCCTGACAAAGGCCAACGATATGTGACTTTAAAAGACGTGGATAAACCTCTTCGTGACACAAACATTGATGCAACCCACAAAGGCAATGCATCGAGGTACCAAATGAATTCCCCGAAATGCTAACATATCTACCTAGTCACAATTTTGCAATATCTACCAACTCAATCTAGCCATTTCAACTTCAGTTTGTTTAAGATGACATTGTAGAATACTGCGGCACGGGATTCGATGAACTGAGCAGAGGTTTTTCTTTTACTACAGTAGATAACATATCGCTGATGCTCTACCAAGCTGACACCGCAAGTGTGTGTTTGATTTGACGTGATGCTGCAGTGACTAATCTACCATTTTTATGATTCTGATTGCTTTATATCCTTTATTAGATACGTACTAGCTACATTTATGGAAACAACAAAGGAATAATATTGCAAGGAAAATATTCGACACGGCAAAACGAAATTGATTCGTTCTACAGGGTTTCGAATCCCCTGTAGATTTAGAGCAGGTTACATTGACATCTACATAATGCTTTTCGGAGCACTCGATTATAATTCAAATTATGGAACGTCGTATGAACTCGGCATGAAGAGGTGATGCTCGATTCGAAACGGATTTGCGCCCTTTCATTGACTTGATTAAATAGTGTTGCAAAAACGAACCCTGAACTAATGCTTAACCATAATGCTGAATGGTGAGCATCTCGTTGAAAAAGAGGAATTTCCCAGTTCGAGCCTAAACACTTCAAAACGAAACAACACACTTCTGTTGTATAAAAATAGCCGTCAGAAATTCAAACTACCTAAGGTTAAACGCATCAGTATCGCTGATCATTCCTTGTATGCAAAAGTGGAATGCTTGAAAACTTCTGTTATGTATTATGACTATCAGCTCCTACGAGCTGAGATTGACGACTACAGGACGATTCGGTGAAATATGAGCACTCAAAAATGAGATACTCTCTGACTCTCTCTCTCTCTCTCTCTCATATTTCAGTTGCCCTTGTTGCATCCATCATTCATTGGCCGTTATGTCAATAACAGAGCTTTGTGAAGCCCGAGATTTGTAGATTTTCTCAACGAACTCTACTGGCTCATGCGGCGTCACCATCGTCGATCGTTTGTGCTTTCATTATTTGCCTTTTCGCCTTCTTAAATAGTGACTACTTATGACTACTACATAGCCGAACGCCTAGCAGGTGGGTCGATATACCTCTCTCTCTCTCTATATATATATATATCCAACAAAATGGAAAGAGAGAAAAAGAAAAAGATGAAATACGCAATGTTTCAGTGCCGTTTGGATCGGCAGGTAAACGATATCATGGAGTTGTTCCTACGCCATCGTATCTAACAGTCCAAAGCGATGATAAAAATACAGCCAGTTGGAACGGGCTAGCTGAACTCTACATGAAGTGTTGTTCCTCAAAGGCGAACATTGCGAAGCGGAGCCCACAACTGAGGCCCACAACGTAAATTCGCCGGAACGCCTGTTTTTACACGATACATAATATTGTTGATATTATTATATTTCATCTTGTATCAATACCCCGAAGGACGATATTTGAGTGTGACCCGGCAGCAACTACGTGTCTGAAATATGGGCCATTTCGAGTATCCACTAGAAGCGAACTGCAAATGCGCCACCGTCACAGATGCAAGTAAGCAATCTTTCACGAAATCTGAAGTGATTCAAACGTAATTGTAGTATTTAATATTATATTAATCGAGAATTGTGCCAAATGTGGATTCTTTCTGATGATGATACCATCAAATGCATTTTACCGAGAAAGGGTCTCTGTGTTCCGGTTACAGTGTCATGGACATAAATGGGAGAACTAGTAAATAATAGTAAATAAGCGATATGGCCAATATATATTGTGCTTTAGATTCACCATAGAATTTAATCAAAAGCCTGTCTATATATAATTTATTCACACATACAGTAGTTAGGAATTAGTTCTAGGGATTAGGGGGTTGGGGGGGGGGGGGGGCTGAGGTCGACAAGGTCCCGAGGAAGGCGATGGCATTGCCCCTCTGCACAGCTAGGGACAGGAGCTGCAGAAGGAAAGAACCAATCAAAATGTTCCTCTTCACTGAAACCCATTCAAAATTAATAGATTTTGTTTTAAATATTCGTGAACATGAATGCCCTTATTGGAGAAAACATAATGCCCTATTGGAGAAAAGTTGTTTTTACAATTAGGTTGTATTTACAGGATTTTGGAAAATTATATTTAGCTTAGAATTTAGCCCCGTAGCTAGACCAGATAGCGGTTTGAAATTAGGTAGCTGACTGTACAAGACAACTTAGAGTGCTATTCTCTGTGTCTCTCTCTAGCTGGAGGCGATCATCTCGCCCAATGACGGATGATCCCATATGAAAAATTTCAACGATCGTAAATTGCATGTAATTATACTTGTGTTCCATTTGTTTTGCGATATTTGAACATATGAATGAGCATATGAGGTTTTTCGGTATAGATCATTCAGTAGTTACGTGAGCCGACTTGACACGTTGCTCAAAACCCCGCAGGCCACAACTACAGAGGGTATATATACATGTATATATATATATATATATATTTCCCTCTGAAGTTGTTAGTGTGACAACAACTTGTGTGTTAGTGTCTCAGAATCCAACCGATCATTGTTTGCCAACCGACGCTTGCACTCGTTCTACGCTGGTAACACCCAATGCCACTATCGGCTTCCTTGTCAATTTGTCTAAAATCGCTAAATCCTGTCAAAATTATATTATGCTAAAGAATATTTCGTTCGTAATAGTCTATAACGGAATTCTCTTTTCGGTGTTGCTTTAAGTTATTGCTCCGCTCTGCTGAAAGCTCTGATTTTCGCTCGTTTTTTCTTCTCTCTCTCTCCGCGGGATTCTGCAGTGGAATACACCGAACTAAACCGATCTGATGGTAGCGACCCTGAACGCTGCGAACCTTCAGTCCGGCTCTCCCTTGATATTCTCTATTGTTGTTGTTATCTTCTTCTGAAAGGTCGTTATTCTGTACGAATGATGTGAAAGTATCGTGTTTAAAAATAACTCGGTTTTGTTGATATATTCGGCAGCGATTCGTTGCTCTGACACTTTACAACGCTAGACACCAACGCACAGCGAGCGTTTTATTCACAGTTTTTTATAGCCGTGATTTTTTTGTTCGCATTTTTGTAAAAACTGTAAAATGGAGTCGCCCATTTTGTCGCAGGTAGGCGGCACCTCTCACTGCAAGCAGCTTCGCAATGGGCTCACGGCTTGCCCGCATGATATGATATAGGTAAAAAACAAATGTAGAGATATTCAAAGTGGTTCTAAGCGCCCAGTGTGGTCAATTTGAAAGTCGATTTAGCTATGGATCAAGAATCGTAATAGAAGCTTTAATCAGTGCGTTGAAAAATGTAAAATAAACTAACTGACAAATTTATGATGATGATACCATCAAATGCATTTTACCGAGAAAGGGTCTCTGTGTTCCGGTTACAGTGTCATGGACATAAATGGGAGAACTAGTAAATAATAGTAAATAAGCGATATGGCCAATATATATTGTGCTTTAGATTCACCATAGAATTTAATCAAAAGCCTGTCGATATATAATTTATTCACACATACAGTAGTTAGGAATTAGTTCTAGGGATTAGGGGGTTGGGGGGGGGGGGGCTGAGGTCGACAAGGTCCCGAGGAAGGCGATGGCATTGCCCCTCTGCACAGCTAGGGACAGGAGCTGCAGAAGGAAAGAACCAATCAAAATGTTCCTCTTCACTGAAACCCATTCAAAATTAATAGATTTTGTTTTAAATATTCGGGAACATGAATGCCCTTATTGGAGAAAACATAATGCCCTATTGGAGAAAAGTTGTTTTTACAATTAGGTTGTATTTACAGGATTTTGGAAAATTATATTTAGCTTAGAATTTAGCCCCGTAGCTAGACCAGATAGCGGTTTGAAATTAGGTAGCTGACTGTACAAGACACTTAGAGTGCTATTCTCTGTGTCTCTCTCTAGCTGGAGGCGATCATCTCGCCCAATGACGGATGATCCCATATGAAAAATTTCAACGATCGTAAATTGCATGTAATTATACTTGTGTTCCATTTGTTTTGCGATATTTGAACATATGAATGAGCATATGAGGTTTTTCGGTATAGATCATTCAGTAGTTACGTGAGCCGACTTGACACGTTGCTCAAAACCCCGCAGGCCACAACTACGGAGGGTATATATACATGTATATATATATATATATATATATTTCCCTCTGAAGTTGTTAGTGTGACAACAACTTGTGTGTTAGTGTCTCAGAATCCAACCGATCATTGTTTGCCAACCGACGCTTGCACTCGTTCTACGCTGGTAACACCCAATGGCACTATCGGCTTCCTTGTCAATTTGTCTAAAATCGCTAAATCCTGTCAAAATTATATTATGCTAAAGAATATTTCGTTCGTAATAGTCTATAACGGAATTCTCTTTTCGGTGTTGCTTTAAGTTATTGCTCCGCTCTGCTGAAAGCTCTGATTTTCGCTCGTTTTTTCTTCTCTCTCTCTCTCTCTCTCTCCGCGGGATTCTGCAGTGGAATACACCGAACTAAACCGATCTGATGGTAGCGACCCTGAACGCTGCGAACCTTCAGTCCGGCTCTCCCTTGATATTCTCTACTGTTGTTGTTATCTTCTTATGAAAGGTCGTTATTCTGTACGAATGATGTGAAAGTATCGTGTTTAAAAATAACTCGGTTTTGTTGATATATTCGGCAGCGATTCGTTGCTCTGACACTTTACAACGCTAGACACCAACGCACAGCGAGCGTTTTATTCACAGTTTTTTATAGCCGTGATTTTTTTGTTCGCATTTTTGTAAAAACTGTAAAATGGAGTCGCCCATTTTGTCGCAGGTAGGCGGCACCTCTCACTGCAAGCAGCTTCGCAATGGGCTCACGGCTTGCCCGCATGATATGATATAGGTAAAAAACAAATGTTGAGATATTCAAAGTGGTTCTAAGCGCCCAGTGTGGTCAATTTGAAAGTCGATTT
>JABWDB010000122.1:0-42532 GCA_019614645.1 Stratiolaelaps scimitus
CTTGCTGTCATCTGCAGTAGTGTCTTCATCGCCCCAGCAGTCCGTTTTCAGATCTGTAGCGACAGCGTCTTCATCTCCTGCAGCCTTTGGCTTCCTGTCACCTGCGGTGGTCACTTCATCTATTGCAGTCTCTGCCTCTGGCTCTGGTTTACGGCGGTAATTTTTTTAGAACCTACCCCTGGCCAGCTACTTGTACCGTTTGCAGGTACCGTCACCTAGTTATATGCGCCGATCTGAACTGCGCGTCACGAACCAAGTAAAGATGATATGGCACTACGACCCGGGTAGTAAACGTCAGGGCACCAAACCCGACGAGATTCGTAGAACAGGTTATCATTCACAGCATCGTCATCCACGGAGAACTAGAGGTGACCCTACAGAGCGGGAACGACAAAAGAATCACTATGGAAAGCTATCTGTATAGTACCCCTAGAAGCAATGTGAAGTTGTCAGTCTACTCAATTTGAGTAGACTGACAACTTTCTACAATAAACAAAAACGCATTTTTCTTCGTGAAGGAATAATCATAATTCGTATATAGCCGCTCATTTAGGTTACACTTACCCGACAAATACTGCGACTACCGCGATGAGGTAGCACATCTCTCCCACACTCGAAAGCTCTATAATCTCAAGGTCTGAGAGCGTAGATCTATCGGGACCTTCCAAAATTACGTATAATTCTTTGTGGAGGTTTACGTTTTCCAGTTGGAATTCCGTGTTCGTTTTCACCAACTGTGCGTTGTGTCGACCACAGGCCCTTGTGAGGCTGGTAGCACAGACTTTCGAGCGCGAGTTGAGAGTCGGTCAATCTCTACACTTGCCTTGCTGTTACCTGCAGTAGTGTCTTCATCCCCTTCAGCAGTCACCGCCTACATCTGATCTGTAATGACCGCGTCTTTATCTCCTGCAGCCTTTTGCTTCCTGTCACCTGGGGTGTCACCTCATCTCCTGCAGTTTCTGCCTCTGGCTCGTTTACTTTGGTCACTCTTTAGAGCCTACCCTGGCTGTTTCTTTAATCGTTTGCGGGTATCATCACCTAGTTATATGCGCCGATGTGAACTTCGCGTCACGAAGCAAGCAAAGATGTGGCACTACGACTCGAGTAGTAAACGTCAGGGCTCCAAGCCGGCGAGACTCGTAGTAAAGCTTGTCATTCACAGCGTCGTCATCCATGGAGAACGAGAGATGACCCTACAGATCGGGGACGGGCTGTTCGTTATTTGTGAGATAGATCCCTAAGGTATCAGTGACAAAATGGCGTTTGTTATTGTTACCGGTTGCGACCGGTACTGCTGCGTTTACCTTTAGCATATCACGAGTACAAGCGATAGCAGGTCTTCCATAGTCATTATTTTATTTCTGGTGAGAATAAAAGAATCACTTTGGAAAGCTATCTGTATAGTACCCCTAGAAGAATAGTTCTTTAAGATACAGATTGTTTTAATGGAAAAGAATACAATAATGAGAAGTCGCCGTCAACGTTTCAACCGTTCATTTATTGTAGCTATTTCCTCAAATGTCCGTATTTTTTTCTAATTAAAAACCCACGTGTCGAGGATTTGGAGATGCAATAGGTGATCCGTGATAACTAAACGAGTCTTCGACAGTCAAGCACATATTAGCTTAATCACTTCCAACATCCTGTAACAGAATCACTGTGCATAACGTTATAACATTATACCTGCACATCGCATCTAAACGTGAAGGTTTTATGACAGATGATATACTCGAGCAAGAACAGAATACATAGACAAATAGAGATGGTTATGCATTACAACCGAATTCCATATACATGCGAATACATTCCGAAAACAATGCGACTTGTGACATATTCCATTGGGGCAAAATCCTCGAGAATCATAGTCGCATTTATATTTACAAATATTCATGTACAACTCGTGTCCGACTACGTTGCATTTACAGGTAGATGTGAACCATCGTTTGGAGCAGGTTGCATTGTTCGCAGTGCATAAGGCGACATATTGGTGTTACAGCCTCCCATTGCTCCCTTTGAGAGAGCTAGTAGAAAATAAATCAGATCCGAGGTGTAAATAGAGAAACGTAAGCCCTTATATACGTTGTCAACATTCAAAAAGGGCGCTGGCCAAGATGCATGGAAAGGCTTCGCCACTTTGGATACCTGGGCTGTATATACACAAGTACGGGCTACTACTACCAAGATAAGCACCACGCTCAAATTTTCAAGGAGCAAGTGAATCAACTAACGACCCCAATTTGAGCAGATTTGTGCCACTCTTACCCACATCTTAAATCTACTTCTTTATTCCTCAACTAGGACCCGTGTACTTTTTTTAGGTAGGGAAGTCAAAAGCAACCTTATTTGCTGCCACCTTTAGGTCCACATTGTTAAGAACGGTTTTTGTCTGGCTGGGCGAGTTGCTGTACCGTATTATCTTGAATAGTTATTATCTGTACCCCCCCCCCCTAATCCCTAGAAATGATTCCTAACTACTGTATGTTTGAATAAAACAGCCCTCTTGGATAGTCACTCAACAACCAAAAATTTTTCAAATTGGGAAACACCATGATTATCAATAATTATCAAAATTATGTTATGACGAATGCAATTTCCAAGAACATCTCTGTACTTATTTCACAAAAATGACAAGGAATCTATGAATACATGGTCTAAGCGAGGAACTTGATCAAATGGATCGTACAACTGAAATCAATGTACAGTAAAGTGGTGAAGCAGAATTTTAACCGAAGACACGTCATACATAGACGTCGATATGAAATTGAGAGCAGACGGACGACTTTCTACAATAAACAAAAACGCATTTTTCCTCGTGAACGAATAATTAGTATATAGTCGCTCATTTAGGTTACACTTACCCGACAAATACTGCGACTACCGCGATGAAGCAGCACATCTCTCCCAGCAGTCTCTCCCTCTGGCTCGTTTACTTTGGTCACTTTTTAAAACCTACCCTGGCTGGTTGTTTAATTGTTGCGGGTATCATCACCTAGTTATATGCGCCGATGTGAACTTCGCGTCACGAAGCAAGCAAAGATGTGGCACTACGACTCGAGTAGTAAACGTCAGGGCGCCAAGCCGGCGAGACTCGTAGTGAAGCTTGTCATTCACAGCGTCGTCATCCATAGAGAACGAGAGATGACCCTACAGATCGGGGCGGGCTGTTCGTTATTTGTGAGATAGATCCCCAAGGTGTCAGTGACAAAATGGCGTTTGTTATTGTTACCGGTATTGACAGTACTGCTGCGTTTACATGAGAATGGATGTGACACTGAGGTAGTTCCATTTATTTCTATATTTTTGAAAGTGTTTCCCATTCCAGAACGATCCCTTAAGAGCAGTATTTGACAGAATCCGTAAGGTTCCTATCAGCTATTAATATACCTTGAACGAACTGCTCTTTGTCGATAAATTCTACAGCGTGCGTGTTGGTCTGTTTGCCTTTACGATGGCAAGAGGCATAATTCCGCAAGAGATCTTCCCGTTTACCGCCATCATCAGTGGCTCTAACAGTCGCGCTACCACATTTTAAGTAACTTTCATTACTAACGAATAGAGAAGAGATGCTCTCGCCTGCCGCAGTTTACCGTCACTCTGGACCCCCTGCCTCGAAAGATACGTTCACTTATCTCGGTAAAGGATTTCTCAAATATAGTCTTGTAAGAACATCTTTTTTCATAATAATTATACTAGAATTGCTAAAAATGGTCAACTATTTATTGTATATTTTAAGAAGCATAGTCAATATCCGACATAGAATTAAACAATTTCATCTATACTTCAATAATGATTTATGATATATCATATCGCACGATGACACTAGAGGGCTAGCTTTCAGTACACTTAGAAAACATGGAACCTGACGATATTAACAACTCAACGACTGCCACTGGCGCTTAACTTAACTTAACAGCGCCCACTCTCTCCATATAATCTTGTTCAGCAGATGACTAACCAACACTTATTAGGCACATCCAAACTCACTATGTAACGCTCGTAACGTTCCGCCACTCTAGGAATGCGTGTTCAACTCTCCGTTGTTCTCAACCAACCCCAACCAACAGCACAGACTATACGGTGACGTAAGAGGATGACCGCCTCCATCGATTGCATTTTCTGATTTGTGCTCTCCAGTGGAAGCCTTGACGGTTCATCAGCAGAAAACAAACATGAGTCAGGCTTCATTGACCACTCTAATAATTACATTAATTCATCACGGCGCAGTAAAATAAGTGTTATTAGTTCGTTCTAAAGGTTCACGTTCCTACCAAAACCACGATTCTTGGACGAGCCCGGGTCCCTCAGGGACAAGCAGAGCAAGCAGCGGGTATGGTCTGATGTCCTCCACAAGGAAGTGCGGGACTTTCTCCTGGCCTCAGCGCCTCGACCAGGCTCGCCTCCGGGCCGTCGACAGGCCTGAGGCATGGCTCCACGCCCTGCTCTCCTCGTCTCTTGGCACTGCTCTCGACGATCTCTCCCTCCGCTTCTGTGTGGGCCTCCGCCTCGGGGCTCCTGTGGTTGCAACCCACAGCTGCGAGCGTTGCGGGGACCCTGTCGCAACGCAATGGCCACCACGGACTCTCGTGTGTGGGCAGCGCCGTTCTCCATACTCGATACACGATGCTTGATGACACGCTCGTGAGGGCCCTCAGCTCCGCCGGTATTCCTTGCACAAGGGATCCACAGAAACTCGATACTACCGACGGGCGCCGCCCTGACGGCCTCCCTCATCCCCGTCCACCGAGGCCAGCACCTCGTTTGGGACGGTACGGTGGATTACGCTCCAGGCAACCCACCCCTTTTCCCCCTTAGTTTTGAAAGGGGTCTGCCATAGGCTGACCCGCACCGCACGCAGGATCTTTCCTTCTGGGTCGATATATATGGAGAGTGCCCCTCCTGGAGAGTGTCTCATTAGGAGATACCCTTTTTTTGAGAGGAGACTTCTGCAAACGCACGGACACCACCAGAGACATTCCAATCTCCGTGAAAGTGGGCCTATCCAGTGCAGGATTGACGTGAGGAGGGATACCCTTACCTTGTAGCAATTGTCTGAGTGAGGTCTTTATGTTAACGTCGGTATTACATTCAAGAGCGTAGATGATCTGCAGCTGAACATTGTCCCCAGCCGTCAGATTCCTCTGCTACTCGAATACCGAAATAGACGATCAAGGTAACGGGGAGCTCGAATTCGAGGGGCAAAGTTGTATATTCTTAAAAGTAGAACTCACTAAGGTACGAGATCGGATTATTTATATTTATTACTTCATCTGCTTTATGCCACTAGGTAGGAGTTTGTAGGCTGATAAAGTTTTGTTTTACGATGTCACAGGCATCATGTTGTTGGGTAATTACGAGCGGGCGAGAACGTAATACGGGCGGAGTCCTTGATAAAACATAAATACCGAGTGCCCCTATGCAAGACCGCTTAGAGAACCCAATCTGAACTCACCGTGCCTCGAAGCACGTTTTTCCTACATCAGGTTACTGCCAACTGCATGTCCTGCTATTACGTTTAGCATATTCTATGCCCCAACACGCACTGACTATTTATTAAATCTACTACTCGTAGGCAACCCTAGGTAACAGTCGCATTCATATCTCCCCTCTGATCGAATGCAATTAACAAACAAAACAACCTGAACGCTGATATTATCAAATTTGATGTCCATATGCGTCTGCACATGGACGCTGCATTGGTACGTCTCTGGTACTACGTACGGAGATGACGTGGTCGCAGTTGGGAAGGGAAGCAACTGCGACCACGTCAATTCTCCCCAAACCTCCTCTTTAGGACCCCCTCGTACGCTTCCCGTGTGTCCGCAAGGCACGGGAGATTCTCCACGGGAAGGCACGGGAGATTCTCCACGGGAAGGGATCATTAACACATTTCTTACTTGCAGCAACTGAGTAGGAGATTCACACCAGCCCTGATATTCGTTTCAATCACATCAAACACTAGCGTCGGTAGATTATCAAGGTGTGTCAATATTGGAGTAATCGTCTGTCAAGTTGGCATATAAAAGCAACTTCTCAACGAATGTTGGTTCCACTTTTTGCAATCTGTCTTTGTCACACTTTAACCCAGGGTACCATACTGGCGCGGCATACTTCATGATTGGTTCATGCATATATACTGAACAGCTTAGCAAATGGAGCTGGTTTGTTGAGTACAAAAGACCGCAGTAACCAGTCGGCACGCGTTGACGTAATCACCCCCAAGTCCCTTATTGTGCTTGGTAGCGCAGTAGAGATCCCCCTATAGTGTACACATACCTTGGATTTTCTTTTCCAATTTTTAGGTGAAGATCTTGAGTGAAAGCAAAACATCGTAGCTATAGGAAGGCGAATGAACTGGTAGGCGGTCGAACGCCGCTGTCACCAGAAACATTCAAGGGTAAACCGCGCGCTACGTCGGCGGTTCTTTGTCTTCCGTGTTTGTCGTTGCTCCCTATTTTAGGGAGAGCTTCTGCTCCTGAGGGTGTACACGCGCGCCTAATGTTCTGCTAATTTGGATTGTGAATTCGACTGTGCGGCGACGTGAAGCGGATGGATTCGTCGACTGCGCATTAGGCTCTAAGCAAAGGAACGTTGACTAAATGTCTCGTAAAACTAAATCCAGTGCACAGAAAACTAGTGCAACTGGTGAATTCTGGCCGATAACACGTCATACGAGGCCCCCATATTAATGATATCTTTAAGAAACAAAACAAACCTTTTTTTATAGTAAATCTATAATAATTATAATCGGCATAGAGTCGCGTATGTCCATTTAAGTTGCACTTACCCCAAAAAATGGCGACTATCCCCCCAACTTCCGGTATGGGCGCTTGGGACTAGCGGTAAGCACCAGAACTGTGTGACGGAGATTCGCATTCTCCCTCCCGAATGCAGTATTACTCTCGTGCAGCAGTTTTGACGTTGTTCTGATCTTGACCGGCGGCGGGCGCAATGAGTTGGTAGGAGACTCATTTTGATCGGCAGAAGATACCATTTACCTGTTGCGTGCCGTCTCAATCTTCTTTTAACTTGTGCTGGCCGCTTTCTTCATCTCCTGCTGCCTGTGCCTTCTTTGATCTATTGAAATCACTTTTCATCTCCTGTGGTTTCCGCCATGTGGCTCGTCTGCAGCAGCCATTTTTTGGAACCCACGGTGGCGACTAGTTTGTGATTATTTGTGGGCTTCGCCACCGAGAGTAAGCAACGATAAGAGCCGATAACAATGCTGGATGTTATCAGCTATATGCGGTGGCACACCAACCCCAGCAGTCAACGGCGGCGAATAGACTAGATTCGTAAAGTCTTTTAAGATTAGCAACGTCGTCATCCATGGATAACGAGAGGTGGCCCTACACACCAAGAGCGGGCTGTGACGAACGGATGAACGAACGGTTCGTCAGATCATGAATATATGAAAGGTGGAGAACATGGTTATTTATTATAGAGCATGTTTGTTCCTCACACGAATGTGAACATTACTAGAGAATGAATGTGTATTATACTGTTATTAATAACTGATTTAATAAATTGAACATGGCGCGCTAGAGGTCAGGACGGTCGGGTAGTTTTCTCAGGGTGGATACACAGACTTCAAATCACTTCGTTTGCGCCACCCAGTCAGTACACATCTCTCGACAGTCCGTGCGCCATCTTGTGGACACCCGTCTGTCTTCAAACATCCTCGACCGACCCGACTCTCTGCGCTACCCCATCGTCCCAACAAGTCCGAGTGTCTTTCCTTTATTATTCAAGGGTAGTTAGACCAGTAAGGGCCGCGTCATCACACGGCCTATTCGTGAACGGAATTTGTGAGACAGATCCGAAACAGAACAGTATGGGACACTCCGTTACTGATACCGGTATCGACATTGACGGTCGCGTTTGCCTTTGAAATAACTTTCACCATCTCAACCGTTCATTTATTGTAACCATTTGCTTTAATATCCTCAATCGAGATATTATTTAACCCACTATTGAGTATCTGGAGAAGTCTCTCTCTTGCTACCAGCGGACGGGAGTATATATTCTATTATGACCATTGGTGTGAGGCAGGCTTACAAATCAATCATTCTTTAATCATATCAGAAAATACAAAAACCGTTTCTCTCACCGCAGAAGATTGAAATTGTCATGGTACCTTATACATTGTGGAGATTGGCGGAAGTTCAGTTAACATCAAACGCATGGGACGTTGGGACAAGCTGAAAGATACGACGAAAAGTAGCTGATTTTTTTAGCAGGTTTCTGCATATTGCTCTCAATCCGGGGTAATGTGTACAATAATTATTCACTTGTAACCTCAACGAGATAGGTACAGAAAATCTAGAACCACAAGTACATATGTGATTTCGATATATACATTAACCATATATTCTTAAGCAGTTATTATCGATTCATTGACAACTGAGCACATTGTACTCTACGCCTCTACGATTCTACGCCTACTACGGGGAATCGCCTAGTAACCTCTACAGATATTAATGTGTACTGCTAATCTCCACAATGTTTAAGGTACCCTGACAATTTCAATCTACCGCGATGAGGGAAACGGTGTTTTGTTTTTTCGGGCCCGTATTTATGCCTGACCTCGTCACTGGGCAGACCCGATGCCTTTTTGTACATAGTGGGTACATCGGATGTGTCCAGGGATGTTCGAAAGATTAAGGACGCTTAGAAAGTAGGCTACATAAAGTGCAGCTCTTATAAAGAAGATCGCAGATGGACCCTCCGTGCTCTCGTTTCCAGGCTCACAGACTGCTGACAGGTCTTATGTCACTAACTCGTTCTATATTATTGCCGACGATATCGGTGCTGCAGATAGTGCCTAAGTGAAGTTACTGGAATGTTAGTTTCAACAAATCACATTGCATCGTTGTTCTTTCATTATTATCAGCCATTTTTGTCCAGTCTTATTTTATTCCAGTCCTATTTTATTTACAAAGCCATTTCCAAGCCATCTCTTATTTTAAGGCGCTTCGTCGTGCAACCATAAAACAGTGATTGATCATGTGAGTTAGCTGTGACCTATAAATCTTCGTACAGCCGGTTCGTATGAGCATGATCCGTCTTTTGGTGCACACGATGTGGAAACAGTGAATCCACGACCTAGCTTACGCATAATCAGCAGATTAGCTATGCCAAATATTGCATAGCTCATCTGCTGATTATGCGCTAGCAAATGTGTGGTTGCAATCTGTTGTTAATAGGTACTGAGTTATTTGATCATAATCAACTACTTTAATATTGTAAAGAGTACAATGATGGTATCTACGTTGGATAATAGAAGACCTATTCGAATTATCAACGTTGGTTTGGGGGTTTTTGAGACATCAGTTGGATGAGGCTCCTGCCCGTCGCAGTCCCGAATTTTTGCAGGCGAACGTTAAAAGATATCCGGATGGCTAAGCCCTGCAACTACAATCATGCTCTCTTGGTATCGTTAAGTGTACCACCGGTAACTTCCGGTGAAGCTTGGCAGTAGGATGGCGATGTTCTCCGGTAGCACACGTTGTTCGTCAGCTTTTTCACCCGTCCAGCCCAAGTTCACCGAATGGGAATAAAACAGGAAAAGTCATCGGAATTCGATGTGTTTCGATGTGTTGCTTACGTATATTGGTTTGTCGATATCCCCGGCGGTTGCGTACCATTGCATTAATTCCTGATTGGGTTGATTCTCAGGAATATGGAGAGCAATTGCCACTTCATTCTCATTAGTGGTCAAGTTGTGTGTGCGTGGAACGACACCGGCAAGTGTCCGCCGGCTCTTTGTTGCTCACGTTGATGTTAACTGCGTAGAGTATCAAACATTTCGCGAATATATTCCTCAACAGCATTATGTAGTTCCATGAAGAACAGTTGTGTAGTTGTCGTATTGGTCTTTACGCGATGCATACGTTGACTCATGTTGAGCGTTGCGGATTGACGTGTAAACAATACTCCAGTGATTGGCCCGCGAGTTCCTTCTTTGAAAACGTGACAGTTTGGAGGAATTAAACGAATATTGATGATTAAGCAATCGCACGTATATGCGAAATGTATGTGACGCTTGGCAAATCTCTATTGAACAGAGCTTGGTTTTCTTCAGGCACTCTTGGTCTAATCGGATAGCTCCAGAATATGTGCACGGTGAGGGGGGCTATTTTCACGCAGTGACGTTTGGCGGACTCTGGTAGTACGATTGCTACGCGATACGAGGGAGCTGGTGGTTGCTCCTGGCGCCTTGCTGATTGCGCAGCTAGTTCTGCCCGGTGGTAATTATCCTGTGTTCATCGATGACTGCGCGCTGTAGTCTTCTGCGCCTCTTCTGTAGCTCGAATATCGGGATATCTTCTCATCATTCCTGTCGAATATTCGTTATATTGAATAATGGCGAATTCAGGTGTACGACAAACTTGTTTTCGAACTCTACTTAGAGGTGATTTTGCTAATTTTTCATTATCGTTGTCGAAACAACTGATTTCTTAATTTTGGGTGAATTATCCTTTACGATAAGCCGTAGGTCACGTAAAGGTATCTCAACAGTGGTACCTGCAAATATTGCAGGTACCACTGTTGAGATACACTACTGTATGTTTGAATAAATATACTATGATCATGTGTTTTGTACACTGTTGAGATATCTATTCGTGCACTATTTGTATGTTGCTGACACTGACATAGGCTGAGGAGTGGTCTTCCTAAACTGCAATCAATTTAAGAAGTGAAAAATTACTAATAATACCAATTAGTAATTGGGATAGAAAATGTAAGCAAGTAAATAAATGAGTTTGCTTGAAATGCCATTTCGTAATACAACACATTATAACATTATTTTATATATTACTATATACAATTAGAATATAGATGAGTATTCATTCATGTATGTATGTGTGATGTTCTTTCATTTTTTTTCGTGTTCTTTGAATGATAAATCATCCATAGATAAAAATGATTATTTTATGGAAGAAAACAACAACTCGTACAAATGATCAATTGCCTATGAATGTTTGTTATATATGTAGGTACGTATGCATATGTTTAAAAGTAAGAAATAGTAACCTCATAAATTGTTGAAGGAACGTTTCCTTGCTACGGATGATTATACTGCGCGTCTCCTGACGCAACACACAGAAGATAATGTGCAGTAGCATAAAATCACGTGTTCATTTTCTTCGAAAGTTATAATATTATTATCTGTATTGATGATAGCCGCTGGATCTTCTCTCAAGTCAATTTCCATAGGTGTCGTCGTTGTTGTCTCAGCAATATGGCGATCGATATTTGTTGCATTGTTGTTAGCTAGTTGTAAATGTATAAACACGCATTGGCATGATCGTGGACCGCCCTGTCGTCGCCGATGGGCCGCAAGATGCTGAGCTGTTTCTTGGAGGGCATTCATTGTGAACATCGCAGCTCGTCCATACGGTGACAGTAGTCCTTTGTCATCGCAGTCGTACAAGTTGAATATTAAACATTGATTACCGGACCAATGTACATAGGTATAGTCGTTAAACATAAACACACAGTATAGAATACAGTGGCCAGCTAACATTGGTTGAAGAATTTGTCTTGTAATAAAATTGACATGTTCTTGGTGATTTCGTTCAAGTGCCTCTATTAGCGAATGATCTGACGAGGCTACACAGTGTAGTTCAACAACAAATCTTCCCTCAATATCAGCCACATTTTTATTGTTGTCGATTGCTGCCGGAAACAGTTCGAAGTTATCGATTGTTGATATATCGTCCACAGATAGATAATTATTCCCAAAACGTTTTCCTTGTTCTTGAGCACGTTGTTCCAAAGCGCGCCGGCTAACGTATACATGGTCACCAATTCTATTATCAAATAAATTATCAACAATTATTATCAGATAGAAACATAGTAATCGTAAGTGGGAGAAACAATATTGTAATGATCTAGCCTAAAGGAACCTGTTAAGTCAATTTCCCTACAGTTCACATCAAAGAATCAAGTGTCCACAATTTATCCAGTGAGCTTCAATTGGGGATCCTTTCCAGGCACTCGGCGACGAGCTGTTGTGCTGCTTCGGCGATCTTCGTAGAGTTGGCCGGAAATCTCTGGGTCTTGTTGACATGCGGGTTCTCTGATCCGCGTGAAAATTGACGACGCATGGCAGCTCGCAGAGTAAAATACACCACAGCTTTGTCCTCGTTGGCGATTAAGTCTTTTTCTTCTTTACAAGGTTCGGGAGGAAATGCAAGAAACGCTAAAAATAGACGAAGTCTGCAATAGCAAAGGTATTAATAGAACGTCGTCATTTAAATGGAAGCCTGAACGGCAGGGGTCAGTGAACGGATATAGATCCCTAAGCACAACAAACTCCTGTTAACGGGCGGTCTCATTAATATAAAATGTGTAATTGAATGGTATAAGTGAAGATAAATTCTGGTTTTGCTCCTAAACGAAATTCGGATACTTTTTCTAAAAGATGGAAAGAGATCGTATAACGTCTAGAGTAAGACAGATTCAAATAAAAATGGCATAACCTTCAGCCGAGTCCAATCATTTGGGCCCGCAAGCTCTAATCGCACTCGTTTTGGATTTCTCAAGTAATATCAAACCGGAGCTGATTTTCCCTGAACAGATGAGTCTTTATTATTATTACTTTCCCCCCTTTGTTTTTTCCAGCTGACCCTCAGCTGACAGCTGACCCCCCCCCCAGCTGTCCTCTCAGCTGTTTTGAACTAAGGCCTGTCAGATAGGGGAACAGCTGAGGGTCAGCTCGAAAAAAAAAACAAAGTAATATCAAAGGTCCAGTCATTATCCATTAGCTGTATGATGGATGTATAACGATCTTGTTCCCGTTAAGAATATCCATCAGCTTCGTCATAGCACCACCACAGTTCGCTGAAATCAAAACCAATGAATGATATCTGGTAACTCGAAGAGAAATTAAACCAAATGCATAATTAGTTCCTGGAAGAAGAGAGAATATAGGCTAACAAGTTGTCAAGGCATTACGGGCATGCTGTACGTTTTAAATCTCTAGAATATGACTAAGAGGTCGTCAGCGGCTCCCAGCTGATCCCACGTGAGTGCTGACGAAAAAGTGAAAATCAGAATCACCCGAACAATAATCGTAAGACAGATTCCTAAAGGTAAATGTACAACGGTGGGGATCGAACCAACGTCTCTCCTCCGGTTGCTCTTCTCCTTCGTCTCTCAACCTGTCGCATTAGAAGATGTGGACAATGAAGCCCTTTGGAAAAACAAACCTTCGATTCTCTGGCAGCGTAGGCATAATCTAGCATCAATAATAGTGCAGGCCATTCATAGAAAACCTTGGAACTACAATTACAACCTTGGAAGCACTTTGGATGTAGCAAACTAAAAGACCAGTACATTTACTCACTGCACTTAAATATATGGCGTAGCTTTGCATAAGTTCCCTTAAATATGTTGACTTAAAGAATTAGCACATTGGTGATTGAAATATACACATTATGCGAAAAACACTGAAATATTACAGTATACAATAAAAATTCGAACCTATCATTGTATCCACAAACATTGCTAACCCGCTAAGAAGCTCGACACATTACATCCCAGTTAAAAAGGCAGCATCACAATTATAACTCTTAAAAGACAGATTGCAATTGAGAATACAACTCACATCTGTTCAGATGTTCTACGAATTTCTTCTTAAATTTTCCCATTGTTCTAAGCGAACGGAATCTCCGGAGGGAGCGAGCTCCAGAGTGTTAGAGTCGGTAGGCTAGGGCATGTTTACTAGATCCGCTGGTGACAAAAGAAAGTCTGTCCGTGGTAAGGCGGCGATTGGAGAGGCCAGTTTTAAAAGTAAGAGAGGAATGGATTTTATCAACAGAGAGCAATCCGTTGGAAGCATACAGACTTCTTCGAGTAAAAACTGTGTTAGGTGTCTTTGTATTACAAGCATTCATAATAGGATACGTGAAAACCTCGTATATCAACCCTAGAAGCATTATGTGGTGCTCGCATTGGAAGCATTTTCGTAAGCTCCTCATCGCCGTCAACATTTAACGGCCACGGAACTCCTTTCGGCATTGCTTCATAAGACGGACCCCTTTTTAAATGCAGGTGTGCGACGGTGGATATCGAATCCGTGCACCTACGTGTCCCCTTCGATTGCAAGACATACAGGGATGCACCACCAGGCCACTGAACTTGTGCATCATTTAAGCCTGTTTTATTATCTGCGCAGAGACGTATATCTCGGGATTTCTTTTTGTCCTATGACTATAGGTGCGATAAAGTCGGAATGCTTTACGGGTTCAAGGACTCCGTTTGGAACTAATCTTTGAAGTTCAGTTTCCAGTTTTGGTAGCATTTCATAAGATACCGGTCTGACCTTGCGAAAGACTGGAAAAGGGTCATCGTTTAGTTTAAAATGTGCTTTAGTTTTCAATCATAATCCGAGTGCTGTGGAGAAGACTTTGCAAGACTTTTCTTTTAAGTTATGGAAAATTGTGACGATATGACTGTCGCCGTAGCTAACGATTGATTATTTGGTGCAGTAGTCTCGTCAATAGTTTGAAGAGCTACTATTTTATTCCATGGTTGACTGGTCTTCCCCAGCCAATCTGAACCTAGAAATAATATTTTCGAGTTGATTACAAAACATTGTCCACCGTTTGCTTCATTACCTAAGTTAAATTTGCAATAGAAAACGCCTAGGCAGAAGTTTTGCACGTTAGCTGCTTTGAGGTTGAATAGGGAAATCTGTAGGGTAGGAGAGCTCAGGGAGGTCCAATTTTTTTTTATCAATGATGGTCACATCAAATCCAGTTAGATACTAAATTAATGGTAACAATTTGATATTGACGACTCGACGTAGAGGATTGATTACTATCTCTGCAACTTTTCCATTGGAGAATTTTTGTGGATATTGGAAATTGAATGAGCGATATGGTTGTGTAGTTCCAAATGTGACATTGCTTTAAATTACTACGTTGTTGATACGTTTGTGGACGATTCTTGTTGTTAAAAATATGTGGTTGTCTACGTTGTTTGGGGTAGAATTTTTGTTGTGAAGGGCAATCTTTGTCCCAGTGGTTTTGATTAGTGTTTGCATGGAGAGAATTCAACAGTACGTGGAACCATATCGAGTAAAACAGATAACTGTGCTGTTATGTGGTGTGTGCCCATCAACAGTCTACTTGATGCTGTGATGCCTTGAATGTAGATTGTCTATTCAACTGATTGCTCTTGGTTAGCATAACCCAAAGAGATTCTGTTTACTAGTACACACTCAGTCATTGAGAAGCTATGCTGCCGTGTCATCGGTTTGTAACAGTCCGTACTTAGTACGCAGTTGAATGCTACGCGCTAGCGAGCTGGCGAAGTTTAGCTGTGCGACAGCTGATTGTATATGACTTATTGACACGTCATAGTACCGCAAAACAATCTATATTATACTCTAACGTTAGTCCCTACTAATTATTCCTCTAGCCAACAATCATTTGAATAAGTGATTGTCATTTCATTTTAGTCATTTCAACATTACAAATGCCTAATTACTGCAAGCCCAACCGATCTGTTGTGCTTTTATCTTATGCTTGTGGATTGGAAAGATGAGTATTGAATCCACGTCTCGTTGTTATCACACATTAACAATCAACATTTAATAGCTTTATATAAACGTGTTTTCTGAGCATGACTGTTTTAACCAATATCAGATAACCTAGTATTAAGGCACCCCTTAAGTCAATTTCCCGACGGTTAACATCAAAGAATTAAGTGTACACAATAGATCCCGCTAGCTGCGGTGGAAACAGTCCAGTGAGAGTCAATTGGGGATCCTTTCCAGGCACTGGGCGACGAGTTGTTTGGCTGCTTCGGCGATCTTTGTAGAGTTGGCTGGAAATTTTTGGGTCTTGTTGACATGGAGAATCTCTGATCGGCGTGAAAGTTGACGACGCATAGCAGCTCGCAGAGTAAAATAAACCACAGCTTTCTCCTCGCTGCCGAATAAGTCTTCTTCTTCTTTACAAGGTTCAGGAAGAAATGAAAGAAACGCCAAATAGAGACGAAGTCTGCAATAATAGTCATTAATAGAACGTCACCATTTCAATGGAGGCCATAACGGCAGAGGTCAGTGAACGGATGTCAGTCAGGTAATTTTCTAAACGGCAGTACGAGATCGTAAAGTCTTTGATAGTAAGATCTCAAAATATACACAACACAATCTTGACCTTGAGAGTCCAAATAAGTTGGGCTCTCGAGACCTCACCTAACCGAACTAATTTGGAATTGCTCAAGTTTAATCAAGCGTCTAAGTAAATGTCCAATTATCATCTGTTAAATGTTTCGTTGCCGACCACTTGGCATTGAACAGATTGATTGAACATACACATTGAACAGATTGTACCTTAATGCGCATTGATCGCGTCCACTTACTCGCAATCGATGCTTGGAACGTAGTCTTCCTCGTCACAGATCGCCTTTTTAACAGATGCAGCATTGGCCAGTATTAATGCAAAACCACTAATTATTTTAGGCTTAGTTCGCTCGTTTTTCACCCACCCAAGTGCATCAGAGAGTGCCATGGGTATGATTGTGTTGCTTCCGTTAACATCGTTGAGGTTTTCTTCAATGTCACAAAGAGCTCTACTCTGGCTGAAGACGTCGTTATCGAGCCTCCTCGCTCCATTTACATAACTCGTCTGCGAGATGAGATTGGATACGAAAGAGGGCGAATATATGAAACTGAAGGATTTCGTTGAGAGTTGAGCCGCCCCTTGGAGACGAGCTATGGACTCGCACCACGTTGCATTGACAGTGATGTTCATGCTGAATAGGGCCCTCGAAAGGGAACAATATATTCCGCCTTCTATAGCCAAAGTTTCTGTGTTATGAGTGGCGAAGCTTGGACATCCGTAAGCGAGCATCAGTGGATAGAATAGCCTGAGCAGATTTGGACATCTATGTTCTCTGAAGTCCAAGGACTATGATTTCTGAAAGAATCTGCAGTGTATGGGTAGCCGATCTCACTCTCTTTGAGCAATTCCATCAGCTTCGTCACAGCACCATCACAGTTCGCTGAAATCAAAACCAATGAATGATATCTGATTAGATAATATTTTCGTTTATGATAATAGTAGTGTCTTGGTAAGAAACCTCGTTGTATTAATGAATCAGATGCCCAGATTTATACTATTCTGCTACGAATTAAATTAATTACACTATATTTTGGTGTATCTAAATAATTGATAGTCTGGTCTGCCGACTCACCAACCTCACCTACCCTTTTATGAGTTCTCTATTTTATACTAAGAACCATCGAACTGAACTTCAAATAAAACAACCGAATCAACCGGCGCAGTGCAGACATTAAATTTAATATCGAGACACGATCTCGCAAGGTACAGGGATAGTCACCGTAACATTTAGATAGTAGAGGCGCAATCATAATCTTTGCTAACTATTATATAAGAATAGAGATAGTCATGGACCTGAAACGAGCAAAAGAGAACCAACGGGAATAACCTAGGATACCTGCTTTTAATACTGGCGCGAGCAGGAATATTCAGGTGGCGCATACAATAAGGACTAAAGCCGCTATACAAATAAACTGTGTCAAATATGGTTGTTGTCACCAACCGCCCTGCTCGGTGGTGGTGCTCTCGAATGTTCGGTTGACAGGCCACTGTGGTTGTCTATGGTTAAATGCGTGTGAGCTGTCAGCTGGCTAAGGGATCATCATCACCATCATCGAGTACCGAAGCCAGCACTGCTGTATCTCTCGGTAATAGAGAGCAGCGGGCGCGCAGCGTTAATTTCAGTTGGCCTAAAAAAAGGAGATGAGCTGTCAGAAGTTAAACAGCGTCAGTTTCGTTTCTGGATCGATTTCAGAATGCCGCCAGAGACCTCCGTAGACGCAACCAGGCGTCCGTGGACGCTGGGGCTGCAACGGTCCGGACTGCGTGCGCGATCTCGGCTGCATACTTTTAATGGTTTAGTGCTCTGCCAAGTAAATGTGAACTTGGCAAAGGATCTAAACGGTACCGGTGGTAGCTTGCTCGGGACAGCCGCGAAGCTTTCAAGTAAGAGTTCAGCTGCTGGGAATGGCTCCCCAACAATCGTGTAAAGTGAATAAATCTGCAGTCGGCGTGTGGAGGCGATAACACCCAGACGGATTCATGTTTTTCATTCTCCGTTAGAGCTGCCTGTTACATAAATTTGCGCCCAACGTGGGGCAACTACCCACTCAAGTAACAGAACTCCCTGATTAACGGAGAATGGCGCCACCGGAACGCAATACGATTTCTCGGATGCGAGATGCGATACGATTTGTCGGAAACGTGCGAGAGTTCTCTGATGCGCAAAGCGCAGGCAGCAACCGTGGTCATTGGAGATCGACGACAAGCTGACTGTGTGGGCGGCATCGGTGCTGCGGTTGGAAGGGCAGTTAGAAGATTTGGAATGCCCAAGCGCGACTACCTGAAGGAGATTGGCGTATTCTCCAAGGAAGGTTTTGCGGAGCGGCTACGCATAGGTGAAGCCCCTCAGTATTTGATGCCACAGTTACCTGTTATCCAGCTGAGCAAGGAGTCCTACCGCGTGCTGCCAGTGTTTAACGCATCATCTACAGCCAAGTTGTCGTTGAACGACTGCTAACGGACACGCCAAATTTATTGCCGTGCCCGCTGCGTACGCTGACGAACTTTCGCAAGTATGACGTCGTTTGGACAGGCGATATCAGTAAGGTCTATCTCATGGCTCGTGTTCACCCTGATCAGAGAGGCTATTTAGGCTTTCTCTCGATTAAGGACGAGGCCGCCCTTATGGGCGAGATCGCCTATAGCATGAAATTTCATTCGGAGTGAACGACAGTCGGCTCAATACAATTAGGGTGATTCATGAGCATGCCAAAGCATATGAATCCACTCACCCGATGGCAATCAGTTAGTTGCGAACGGACCCATACATGGATGACGTCCTGACGTCATGGGTGCGTGCGAAGGTGCCATTCAATTGTGGCGCGAAATGACACAGATCCTGAGAGACGCGGCTATGACTATGGAGAAGTTTCAGAGTAATTGCCCCGAGCTTCGTCGATTGATGGGTGCCACAGAAGAGGCTGCTGGCGTATTGGCTCGGCCAAACGGTCTCCCCAATGTGCTTGGGGTGTCATGGGACTCAAAGGAAGATGTTATGGTCTTTGCCCGAACGACATGCGGGCATTTGTTTGCGCTTGCGCCCGCCTGTACGACCCATAGGGTCTGCTTACGCTTTTTACCATGGTTCTTAAACAGGTGCTTCAGGAGGCGCATCGTTCTAGGCTCGAGGTTGACACCCCGTTGCCCGCCGAGTTGCTCAGCCGTTGGCTGCCATGGTGTGTACATCTGGATCAGCTCATCGGATTCAGCGTCCCCCACCATCTGAAGTTCGGCCGGGCCGGTGCGCGAGTGGAGCTCCATGTATTCTGTGATGCTAGTGCGAGGGCGTACGCCGCCGTGGTGTATCTTAAAACGGCGTATGCTGAGGTAAGGGTGAGCATTGCGTTTGTCGCCTCCAAAGCGAAGTTCGCTCTACTGAAGCAGCTCACGATCCCGCGACGTCGGCAGTGCGGCTGCTGCGGAAAGTAAAGGAGTATTTGAGGCGATGCCAATGTTCTCTTGGTCCGACGCACAAGTGGTCTTAGATTGGATCTGCTCAGCGCGGCCCGAGAAGTGGAACGTGTTCGTGAAGAACCGACTGACGGAGATACTGGAACATTCGCCGCCCTCGCGGTGCTCTCACTGTATTAACCCAGCCGATCTGCCGTCCCGAGGTGCATCCATGGCTAAGCTCAACGATATTGGGTTGTGGCTGGCTGGTCCGCCATTCCTCGGTGGCGCCGCCGAAAACTTTCCCGTTTTCAGGCAGGATATGGCCGTCGATGATGCCCTTCCTGAAAAGAAGCCCTTCCCATTCCATCCAACAGCTTCCCCAAGCTGACTAATCTTGGGTAGTCGCTCAACAACACTTAGAAACTCTTAATATTGGAAACAAGCTACCATGTTTATCGAAATTATGTTTTGTATTATAAATAGGAGATTCCCTTGAATGAGGGCATCTTTTTACACAAAATTATTTTTGGGTCAGCGTAATATTTATGATGTCATCCGTAACCGACGGATGAGTTGGATTACCAATGTTCGACAATAAATCAATACTTCACTTCGGTCATAGGCAGGCCCAACAAAACTTTAATTTGGGAATGGAGGACATCCCACTATACGGCCATCGAAGATCAAGGAGTGGAGAGATGGACAAAGACAGCACCAATGTATGACACTGCAGTTGCTCGTCTTCGTGCTCGGTTCGTAACACGTTCCGGATTAACAATGGCGCGGGCCGATTACGCGCGGAATCAGCGTCCAGGCGAATCAGTGTCTCTGCGTGTCTTCAGGAAAAATTGCAAATTCGAGAAGTATAATTTGGACCAAGCAATTATAACCCAGTTGATTGTTCGTGGTAACAATGAGTACATAGCTCACTGCCTCATGAGGGGTCAACTGAGTTGACATTGGATACGGCGTTGGTCATAGCGCAGGACATTAAACCGTGGAAGTGAATCTGTTCGCTGGCGGTGTGCTATGTAGAGTAAAAGTAGAAAATCGTAAACAATATTCCTGGTAGATTCCGGAGCAACCGTAACAATTTTAGGTAGTGCAGATGGTGAAAAATACTTCCGAGTAATTTAAGGCCATCTAGTAAACGATTATTCAGGTGCTTATTCAGGCGAGTCCATTATGGACGCCTTGAGCGCATTAGGTATAAATATAGATTGCAAATGAGGCAGACATGCTGAGTCTCTACTATAGATAATGTAGGTAAGTTGAATCAAGTTCAAGGTTCCACACAAATTCAAACAATTCGAAACCTCATTTAATATAGACATAGGATCAGAGTAAAGAAGGAGATTTCCAGATCCAAAGCAACAAAAATTGACACGTTTACCGCTGGAGGTTAAAGACAAAGTAAAGGAAGTGATTAAGTCGATGGTGAAACAAGGGGGTTATTGAGAGAATAGATTTCTTCACTCGTTATTATTCATAAGATGAACGGAGATTTAAGATTTTATGTTGACTTCTTAGAGGTGAATCGAGCTATCGTTACCAATGCATGTCCCATTCCTCATTTGGAAGATTTACCTTTGGAATTACGAGGAGCCAAGGTGTTTTCTAAAATTGACGAAATGAGTGGTTACTTTCAATTGGAATTAGCTTCCGAATTCCGGAATATGACCGTCTTTTTAGATTTCGACGGGTTCCCCAGGGATAATGTTCAGCCCAGGTGCGTTTCAGGAGGTCATGCAAGAACTTCTGCTGCTACAAAAGCAAAGAGGTTTAGAAGTTCCGATAGCATATATTTCATGCACATTAGATGCCGCACAACGTGAATACTCAGCAGGCAAAAAAGAAGCATTGGCGTGTGTGTTTGCTATTGAGAAGTGGCACATATTTTGTATTTTTTTGGGGTCGTCCATTCACGCTTCGCACAGATCACCAAACTTTGGTGGCTCTATTAGGTTCATCGGGTACGGACTTATGAGGTTAGCTCGATGGGTGGAACGATTACGACCATACTCCATTGAATACAGATTAGGTGTAACTAATCATGTTCCGGATAATGTTGTCTCGATTACCTCTATCTGAAACACGTTCCTTACATGAACAAAACGAAGATAATATAGTGATTGCAACGATTACAATACCCTGGCAGACAAACAGTTGAAAATTCTAATAGAACAGTTGTCGAATAAGGTTACTCCAAAGGAAATTCGGGTTCCTTGGCGATCTATTTTTCAGGAGCTCTCGGTATTGGATGCTCGGTATTGGATGGTGTTGTTTTATGAGGTAAACAGGTGATTTTACCTTCAGCATTACGAGCGAAAGCTATCCAATTAGCTCATCATGATGCTCATCAGGGTACTGTCCGAACTAAACAGAGATTGAGGAATCAATTTTGGTGGCCATCTATGGATAGACAGGTAGAAGAAATGATAGAGGGTTGTTTGGTATGTAACAACCTTGACAAAACAGCCAGAACAGTTTCAGCACCATTAACTCCTGTAGAATTACCAAACGGTCCTTGGCAGAAGGTGGCTATTGATTTAAGGGACCCCGACAATTCGTTACCTCACATTGCTAGGTTTCAAGTTATCCTGATTGACTATTTTTCTAAATGGGTTGAAATCTCTTTTATGCCCGACTGTTCTACACGAAGAATTATCAATTTTCTTCGAGGTGTATTTAGTAGAGAAGGCAATCCCATAGAATTATTATCTGATAATGGGGTTCAATTTATTAGTTTTGAATGCCGAGGGTTTTTTGAAATCACAAGGAATTACACATAAGCATATCGCAATCTATCACCCTGAAGCTAATGGCCTTGTGGAAAGATTTAATTAACTAACAAAGAGCCTGAGGATTCGGAAACCTGGTATCATTCATAAAGGTGAATATCATTACAGTCCACCCATACAGATCTTGAAACGGTTGGGAAAAGTAACGTATCCCACTAGTGATTCTCGTAGATGGAATGTGGATAGATTGTCTTCGACAAGTCCTCCGTTGGCTAAAGCGAATAGAACCGGGTCTGTTCTGGATGATAAGATTGATTTTGGATCTGGTTCTGGGTTGTTATTATATCATGAAACACAGACACAGATTTCTCCTCCGGTGGAGCCAAATGTCGAGAATGAAAATGAAAGACCCTCATTAACATCAATAGATTCGCCGATTCTTACTCCATCAACAAATTCGTCAACAATACAACCGTCTCATTCGGGACGAACTAGAAAAATAATTTTCATTGAGACTGATGCAACTGGAAAAAACAATAGCAAGGAAAAGTCATAGAGTAAAACGAAGTCCCAAATGGACGAACGATTATGTTATTAACATTCAAAATAACAAAAAGGGTGTTAATGACTTACAGATGCCAACGTTAAATGAAAATAATTATATCTTAGACATATGTATATTCGTTCGATGAAAGTATTAGTGATGAATCAGATTTATAGAAGGGAATAAATGTAGTGTGGTGGATTTTGAGAAATCCATATATTAATGAATGTGATCCGTAACCGATGGATAAGTCGGACTACCAATGTTCGACAATAAACCAATACTTCACTTCAGTCATAGACACGCTCAAGAACGGTTGTATTCTCAAAGAGAACAAAACACAATTGTGGTATTAAATCAGAAGCAGCTGACACATTCAAGTTTCCTGTGCTTCTTCCGTAGACAAGCGATACGAAAACATGTTTGCTTACCATTTTTAAGAAAGCAGTATCCATTAAAGAACAGAGGTTCGCCTGCGCGGTTCTTGGGTAGAATGCATTTCTTAGAGCAAACGACGCTTCCTCCGTTAACATAGCCCGCAAGACAGGGATACAGAGCCATCAAGCGTTTGCAATGTTGACCTTTTATACATTCCTTCTCTCTATCTGACGTCAGACCGATGAACCCCTTCGATACGTTACCACCTGCAGATTAAATTTAAAGTAATGATGGGAGCAATGAAACAAAACCACGACCAAGTATTCAACTTGAAAACCACACCGAGATTAGACTTTAGTTAAAATCGAATTAGTTTCGACAATCAATAGCAGATGAGGGCGCTACAGTCTGGCTAAGTGCACCATATTCCTAAATGGAGATGTACATACACATCTCTAGGATCAAACATCATCTGTCGTTGTGCTACATATTTCCTGTCAATAACGAACTTCGTAATGATTAGAGGTCCGCATGTAACTAATACTTCTGACATTCACAGTGGGAATAACTTCCCGCAGAACTGACGAAAACGGGTCTCCCCTTAGAATCAGGGAACATTTCTATCGTTGTTGATATGCATCCGCCAAGGGGCGAATCTGACCTTTTTCCCGAACGAGTAACAGGGGCATTTGACTCTTCATTGACCTGACAATACATCTTCATCCTCCCGGGATGTTTATCCCTATCATCCACTTAATCACCTCTGATGCCTATGTCCTCATTGGAGGGATCGTTCATCACCAGCTCCTTTAAATGCTTTTTTGTTTGTTTCGTGGTGCCTTGGGTAAGATAGTTTTTTGCTCGATTCTGAGTTATTTCGTACGTCGTCATCTGGCCCATTGAAACTTAGAATAGCTGCATACCGTGCAGTCCTTCAAGTGGTATCCCGAGGATCCACAGTTCAGAAGGATCTAATACAAGTCTCTTCTTTGGGGACAAAGGACCTACAACGATAGTCAGTTGTGTAATCGATTTCTACTTGCCCTCTTCGGAGACATCGGCGTTACCGAATTACGCAGTACGTCATTAGCACCAAATACCTGCAAACAGTTCAGATGTCACGAACAGGCTTTAACATCTCGAGATCAACTAACTGACTTCCGACTACTGATGGAAGGTTCCTCTCTTCTTATTCTTGGGCCTCGTACTATGATTACATTCACCTACACTGAGAGGTTTGCCGAGAACGCGAAGCTGTTAAACAATATTTCTCTGGAAGATTTTTCTGCCTGTGACTTGAACGTGACTTCATTCTTGGTATTGCTGATTTGCTGGATGGACTCGGAGCGGCTGTGGAGGATTACTGCTGCGATAACAGTGTCCGCGATCATTTCGACACCTATTGACTGGTGTCAGACTCGACATCACTGAATTGCACAGCATGATGTTCTCTTTGTACGGTACGACCCTGCCCGCCTGGGTTGGGTGTCAATTCTGCGCAGTTCGGTATAGGTAGACATTTTTAAATAGTCGGACTTGTTTCTCTTTCATTCTATGGAGGCAAGGCTGAGTTTCCCTTTAAGAGTGTCAAAATATGGTGTGAAGTTCCGATTCAAAGTTAAGCTGCTGTTTGTTCTTGGTTATGCGGTGTTGACCAGTTCATTTATAACACCAAACTCACTGCACTCTTGCAGTGAGTTTATGCAAATAGCGTAGCTTTGCATAAGTTTCTTCAAAATATCGACAAATTGTTCTAAGAGGTAGTTCGATTATAGGTGAAAGGTCGGTGGTAGAATATTGGGTCCTTAAGTTTTATTTATCCTTTGATACCATCCTCGTACCAACATCGTAAATTATCGTCTGCTATATCTGATTAGTAATTTTTCTTTTAAGATTTTACTCCTTAGACGATGACGCTTCGCGGAGCTTGGTCAATGTCGAATTCGATTAGAGTTGCACGTCACGTCTCGATCAAAGACTCAGCCACGAACTTGTTGAGTAATTGCTATGGTTTTCCCAAGACGTGGTCCCCCCTTAGTCAATCAGTTACGTTATTTTCTACCAAATAATATTTTTGTTATATTGTGATATTTGCACGGTCAAATATTGCCGCCCTTACGGGCGGTGGCGTACAATTAGTTATTTAATGTACTCTATTTTAACACCGAATCACATTACCGATGAGACGTGGATATCCATCCCATTTTATCTGACTAATTGTTCAGTTTCCCAACGATCGCCCCCGGTGGAATCTAGATTACTTCACCGTTTACGAGAGTATCCTAAGGACAGCCTAGCAGTGAACCCATTCCACCACATTTGGTGTCCGACAGGGATCACATTTCCCACATTTCAGGACCGCAATAGACCAGACTCCGCCACTTCCTTCTAGAATAGTCTCAAATTGGATGAATTGAAGCCGTTCGACTACCATCGTCCACGCATTAACCGAGGATGCGTAAGGTATCCCAGTGCCTCAGCGTCCGGAGCTATGGATACTTCTATGCCTACCGGTGACCGCGACCGCAGTACCGCTCCACACCAACTCAACTCATTCAAGGCAGCCAAGATCAGCGCCTTGCGACGAGTACGAGCGATACCCAGCAAGCTCAATGCTTAGGTGGGTAGAGACAGTGGGAGCCGCCTCTTGACTATCGTTGGATCGCTGGCCGCATCAATGCCAGCCTCGATCTCCTTATCGGCGCCCGCCTCAGGCAGGTCCTCAGGCTCCTACTGACTCCGCTGCTGCTCTTGGATACGGTCAGTGGTCAGTAGCGGTGTGAAACGGACAATGGCAATTCGTACAATGTACTTATGAGAAAATATCAGTCCTGACAAATGACTGCTTCGCAGCCCTTATCGCTTATCGTCGAAGCGCAAAGACCTGCTCCGCGACCTTCAAGTATACTTCCTCCTCTCAAATATCATTCTTACATTATGATATTTGTCGAGGATGGGCACATGGAAGGAGAGAAGTGAATGATTTCGAAGACTCGCTACAAGGAGACCACGAGGGGAATTGCTATATATGCTGCACTATGAAGGCCTCACCGATTCCAATGGACAGAAGAAATGGCTAATTGTGTTCGGTTGCTCATCTGACGAGCATGAACACAGATTTGATGAGGATGCGCTTATCGTCTACCGATCGGTTGGCTATAATCCACAGACCGGTCTAGCAGTAGTTTTTAGACAATTCCATTTGTGCTTCCATAAAGCCTCATATCTGAGTGACATATGAATAAAAATAACAAAACAGAGAGCAATGATTGTCGCAACAATTGATGATAACAGCAAAGGCTAAGGTAAACCCTCATTTATCATTTATCCAGTTTGAGCCATCACCAAATTTAATCGAATTGATTAGTTGACAAACTATGACGCAAAAGGTGAATAACTGAGATAATTAATACTTAATAATTACATTTCAGACTAACATATACCTATTTTTCATTTTTTCATTTCATTTGAGGTTTATTTTCGGAACTGCAGTTCAACAATGCTTAAGTTCTCGCAGAAAAAAATATGATAAAGGTGTGTAAAAACAAGGTCAGGATAATCTGACTTAGAACACGGTCACGATAATCTGACTTAAAACACAAATCAGGACAATCTGAACAAATAAAATAATTGTAAAAACCAGGCACATCCCAGTCGGTGTGCGAAATTAGTCCCTGTAACAGAGACCTGTGGCAGTAGACTGACAACTATTGCTACAATTGTCGACTATTCAAAGTTTAGCAAAATATACAGTTATAATCGTCAATGTTTAACACAATTATTGACAAATAGAATATATACACAGTAGCAGAAAATTACAATAAAGCCATCGGGTCCCTGAAACCATTAATCGGTGATAAAGTTACTGCGTGTACGCACTTCTTTTTTTAAAGCACGGGCAAATAATTTTACTGAGGACAGGCCCCGGATCTCAGAGGGGAGTGAGGTCCAGACTGCTGGTAGTCGGTAAGCCAGAGCATGGCGACTAGACTCTCTAACAGTAAATGGCATCTCAAATCGAGTGGCACGACGGGTAGAGCGACTGGCGGCTGCGGTGATTGGAAATGACATCTCTTCTGAAATGATACCTCTGACCATCTTAAAAGCGAGGACCGCTACATGGACGGTGTACCACGCCCGGATTGGTAGGAGGTTGAGATCTCTGAAAAGGTCGGCAACGGAATCTCTACGTTGTCTACCAAACACTGCCCTGAGGGCATCGTTCTGAGTGACCTGGACGCGATGAAGGATCCCGCTGAAGCCACCACCCCATATGGATAGCCCATAGCATATCAGAGGCACAAATAGCGCTTTGTACAAGAGAATTAGACACTTCGACGGCAAGCCCAGTTCTCTAAGGCGACGGATCGAGGCGGTCACCGCGTAGCACTTGGGCAGCAGTGTCCCCAGATGACTCCACCATTTGAGAGTCTCATGCACAGTCAGACCTAAGCATTTCACGGACGGGGACAGAGCCAGGCTCAGGCCACGAAACTGAACAGGGCCGGACATACCGGGTCTATGGGGTGAGCGGAACAGGGTAATGCCTGTTTTCCCTGCGTTGATGACCAGGCCGAACTTTTCAAATAGGCCCACCACTACCTCCACGACAGTGAGAGCTTCCTGCACGTCTCCCTGAATCTCGGAGTGCCGAATACGAAACAATAGAGAAGTGTCATCGGCGTACGCAATAGCCCTACACGCCTTGAGCGATACCGTCTTCAGAAGGATGAAGTTAATTAGGATGATGAACATAAAGGGACCCAGAATAGAGCCCTGTGGCGTACCAATGTTAATCACCTGCGGAGAAGATTCAACATCTCCAACCCTCACCGCCTGCTGCCGATCAAGCAGGTACGAGCGAAACCACGCGACGACCGTCGAAGCACAGCCTAGCTTCTCCAGCATCTGAAGGAAGTAGGAATGCCGGAGGCAGTTGAAAGCGGCCGAGACATCTAAGAAGACGCCAAGGCATAGTTGGCCCTTCTCGATAGAATTCACGATCTTCTGATGCAGATGCGCTAAGGCAAGCTCCGTGGACCGTGACTTACGAAAACCGAATTGACAGGGCGAGAAAAACCCGGCCGCGTCGAGGTGCGCCTCAAACCTGGTCAGAACCAGTTTTTCAAAGACTTAAGAGAGATAATCGAGAGATAATAGAGAGATAATCGACTAAGGAGATCGGGCGGTAGTTCGCTGGGAGCCTGCGATCGATTGTTTTTGAACAGAGGGATGATCTTAGCATCCTTTAGTTTCATCGGGAACTCACCGCACCTAAGAGATATATTAAACACGGAAGCCAACGGACGAGCAAGGGTATGCGCACACAGCCGGATCAGCTTACTGGGAACGCCAGCAGCCCCCACACTCCAATCGGCCTTAGTCGACTCGAGCGCCTTTCTAACGTCCCTAACACTGACCGGTGTAAATGTGAAACAGGAACTCCGATCCCCCCACATTACATCTAAGTCAGGACCAATATCTTCTTGGAGATGGAGGGAGGATACCGTCCGCGAGCCGACCGTGGCAAAATGCCAGTTTAGCTCCTCGACAATCTCCTGAGGAGAAGAAAGCTGCCCCTCTCGACCAATAAGGGAGCATGGCAGCTCGGCTCTATTGTTTCCACGACCGCACGACGAATTAATGAATTGCCATAGCTTCCTCGTGTTCCCTTGAAAAGCTCGAAAACGGTTCACATAAAACGCCGATCGCGCCTCCCCAAGTTCTCGTTTGTATTTCAGACGACGCTCGAGGTACGCCGCCCTGGATTCCGGCGTGCCCGCACTAAGGTGCCATTTATAGAGCTTGTTCACGCTGCGACGCAATCTTCGAAGTCTAACCGTGAACTGGAAGCTCTTCGGTGACGTGGTGAGGTTTACCCTGCTCGAAGTGAAACAACGGTCATACTCAGTCGATACGAGGTTACAGAAGGCTTCGAACGCCGCGTTAGGATTTTCAGCGTCCAGCACCCTGAGCCAGCTCAAATCGCTGACGCTCTGATCAAACGTCCTGATACCCTCAGCGTCATGACGCTTAAGCAATCTCTGAATTACAGGCGGACCATTCCTATAACTAGCGGTTATTCTGCCTGAAAGAGAGACAACTACAGGATAGTGATCAGAGAACAGAGGGGTGCACCAGATGGCCGAAGAGACGTTCAGGAACCCCTCACAGTTAGAGACCGCTATGTGGTCGATACACGTATCCGAGGCGGGCCGTGTTACGCCACTTATAATGTGACTCAGATTCCTTGAGGAGAAAAATGCCGGGTAGCTATCACTAGGCGGAGTCGTGAACAAGTTGACGTTGGAGTCCCCTAGGAGAATGCACGGCAAGGAGACATCTGTTGGAAGAATGTCCTCCAACAAATCCAGAAGAGATTCTTTATGCAGAATGTGACTAGAGTAAAAGCCAATAATAAAACCCTCAAAACAATGCTTGCGAATGTGAATCTTAACCACCTGAACATTGCCGTCCCCGCAGCTCCTAGCGTCTGTGGAGAGAATGTCGCAGCCGGACCGGATATAGATACCAACCCCGCCTCCCTGCTTTGCGCCCTCACGACTCGAACCCACGAAGGTGAAATCATTGATGCCGTAACTGTTGTGGTCAACTGATTTAAGCCACGTTTCGCCAACGACCACCGCGTTTAGACCAGAGCCTTCGCTGGCAACGAGGTCATTGAGAGTCTCGATCAGCCCCGATTTTCTGAGGCCACCAGTCCCAGCATTGATGTGCATGGCCGAGAAGTTGCTAAAAACACTGGCTCTTACGCCCTTGAAACCCGTAACTTTGAACTGAGGTACCCCCAACCAGACCTGACACTGTTTTATATTGCTAGGCACAACCTGGGTAACATATATCTTAATATATTCATTTCTTACGTTGACATAAGAAGTCCGTGAGAGTCGCTGGCTTCGAGTCGCTGCAGAAGGGCGGGTTCGATGAATGGGAACAGACGAACTTTACGATCTCGGCACAGGTCACGGAGCAAACTGGATATGTCCCTGTTTCTTCTAAAAATATAGTGTTTTTTTGTTAAAATGGTCGAGTCAAACGCCATTATTGGTGCGGTAACTCTCTCCGATTCTACTGAGCTAACCAATCCGGGCACGGACGATTCTAGTGTCATCGAGGGCTCGGTGTCAGATGTCTGCGACACATTGAAAGATTTAAAATTTCCGTGGAGCCTCGAACAACTTAGGATAGAAGAGTGCGAAAATAAGCAGATTCGCAATTGAGCTCAAATAATATTTCAGGGAGTCAGTTCGGAAAGAGCCGAACGGTAGATACGTTGTTTCGCTACCATTCAAGCCTGACGTTGCAGGGCTGGGTGACAACGCAAACATTCCGCTTTCGCGCCTCCGCTGGCTGTTGAAATCTGCGAAAATGGACGTCAAGCTGTTGGCGGCAATAGATAAAGAGATTGCTAATTCAACCACGGCAGGCTAAGGTGAACCCACCACGCCTCGAAGAGTGGGTGAACCAAGGTATTATTTGTCTATTCTAGCCGCCTCGAAGGTAGCTGAAGTGAGGATTTGAAAGTTCGTTTCGTAAAAGATGTCGGCGCTCATGCGGAAAACGATCTTGCTTCAAACATTATCCTGCACCAAGGTCCTTGTTTGATTCCGGACATAATAAAGATCCTCGTGCATTTCGGAAGAGGTTCTATTGCTATAATGGCAGATATAGAAAAGGCTTTCCACCAATTCAAGCTGAATTCAAAGCATAGGACGTTCTTGAGGTACTTCTGGCCTTTAAACATCTCGGAGGACCCGAACTTAAAAATGGTCGATTACATCGGCTATGTCATCTCGGGCTTCGGCTTCGTTGGCTCGGGCAGGGAAACGAATAGGCAAGGGGGGGCGTAGGCGTTTATATTCGCTCGGGGTGTACGATTGTCGAATCCGTCAGAAGGGGCTAGTGATGATGGTACAAGGGGTGCGTGTTCTCTCGACACCTATTCTAGTCACTTCTGATGTAGGGATACGCTACTGGATGTACTCGAAAGCATGCTGCCTCAGAGTAGTACACTCCCCCGCAGTGTTACGGGTGACGAGAATATCAATCATCTTGGTGGATGTTTCTGTAGGGTTCATCATTAATGCCAGTAAGATGAACATCACTGGCTCGGCTGCCGCAGAGGACTATTGAGGTTACTCCAGTTCACTTTTGCGGTATAATAATACCATGATCAAAGTCCGTTAAACGTCTTGGCCTCACGCTTCACGAAACCCAGAGATGGCAGGGACTTCTTGAGACCCGCGTATCTAAATCCCACGCGGTAATTGTTATGTTACGCCATCTTCGGTAATCGCGCAAGATGTGTTTGCGTATAATTTGTTCAATATAACAGCCTGGGATTTTTTACAATCTACTGTGTTATATAATATGTCGCTGTTTTACCATAATTGTGCAATCTGTGTATTTGACAAAACTGTATATATTTTTCGTTGGAAGTGTGAAAAATATATTACTGGACTAAGTTTGCTTGTGTTCGATGCATCCCATGTATATTGTTGCTTATACTACGAATTCTTGGTATATATATTTGAATTCTGTGTCGTACTTTTCTATAATTATAGCTGTCGACAGCCCTATGTACCCGCACCGTGATGTGATAATTTAATGTGTTTTAACGAGAACTAAAGCATAGTATAAAACTGCAGTTTCCTCAATTAGCCACAATTTGAAAAAAAAATATACGTATATAGTACACGAGATGAATGAACTATGTCACATTCAGCAAGGTAGGCTATATGTATCCTTCCAAGACTTCCTTAAATGAATGATTTTACTTACTACATCTTTCGTTGTAGATAAACGTCACGAAGGCAAATACATCCGGAAAACAATGTGACTTGTAACATATTCCATTGGGGCAAAATCCTCGAGAATCATAGTCGCATTTATATTGACAAATATTCCTGTAGAACTCGTGCCCGATTACGTTGCATTTACAGGTAGATGTGAACCATCGTTTGGAGCAGGTTGCATTTCTCTTAGTGCATACGGCTTTCTCATCGGTGTTACAGCCTCCCGTTAGTCATTAAGAGAGCTAGAAGAAAATAAGCCAGATCGGAGGTGTAAATAGAGAAACGCAAGTCCTTAGATACGTTGTCAACATTCAAAAAGGTCATTAGCAAAGATGCGGGGAAAGTGGGAGCAAATCAGGTAAAGACATTAAAGACTCCGCACTTTGGAGACCTGCTGTTGATACAATTACAGGCTGCGATCAAGATAAGTACCCCTCAATCAAAATTCTTCATCTTGGGAAACAACTACATAATTATCAATAATTATCGAAATTATGTTATGTATTACACAAATGCGATTTCCAAGGGCATCTTCGTACGCATCTCACAAAACTGACACGGAATTCCTGGGTTTACGCAAAGAACTTTGGTCAGATAGATCGAACAACTAAAATCAATGTACAGTAAACTGATGAAGCTGAATTTTAACCGATGACACTTCATACATGGGTGTCAATATTAAACAAATTAAGAGTAGAGTAAGACACCTTCAATAAACAAGACCGCATTTTTCATCGCTAATGAATAATAATCATAATTAGTATATAGTCGCCTATGTTAATTTAGGTTAAACTTACCCGAAAAGATAGCGACTACCGCGACGAGGCAACACATCGCTCCCACACTCCAAACTATACAACAGGTTATCATTCACAGCGTCGTCATTCATGAAGAACGAGAGGTGACCATATAGAGCGGGAACGGGCTGTTTGTCAACAAATAACTTTATTATTGGTGACAATGTAATAATCACTATGGAAAGCAATCTGTTGTGTGAGTCAGTCTGAAAAATCCACCCCTAGAACAAAAGAAGAATCGGGAGTTCTTTGAAGGGACAGCTTGTTATAAATGTAAACTAATACAATAATTGCAAGCCGCCGCCAACACTTCAACCTTTCATTTATTGTGGACACTTGCTTAAATTTCCTTATATATACTATTATTTATTTCTAATTAATAACCCAAGTGTCGAGGGTTTGGAGATCCAATAGGTGATCTTTGATAACTAAACGGGTCTTCGACCCTCAAGCACAGTTCCGTCTCTCTCACTAATTCCATTCAATGAAATGCCAATAACAGAGTAACATAAAACGTGGTTGCGACCCATAGCTGCGAGCGTTGTGGGGAGCGTGTCGTAACGAATGGCCACCAGGGATTCTCGTGCGACCGCAGCGCCGGTCGCCATCCGCGACACACGATGCTTAATAACATACTCGTGACGGCTCTCCGCTCCGCCGGCATCCCTTGCGCGTGCGGAGCGGGCTAAGCTACGGAAGTACGCCGCACTCCAGGCAACCCACCATTCTGTAACAGAATTACTGTGGCACGTGCACCATAACATTAGACCTGCACATCGCATCTAAACGTGAAGTTTTTATGGCAGATGATATTCTCTGACAAGAACAGAATACATACCCTTGAACACTGCGTGAGTAGCGCGCACCGAAAAGCTAAATAATTTGTTCCCTTGGAGAGTCGAACGTCTCATACGAGACTCAGGAAGTGGCCATTCGCCATTACCACAATCGAAAAAAATTTCAAAAAGCAAATGACTTAAAAAGAAAAGAGAACTCTTCCTAGCCTATCCCTTGGTGTTTTTGAGCGCACTTGTGCTGCCACGGTTACTACAGAAGTAGCACTCCCCGTGTGCAGGTTCAGGAATTGATTCCCTTTCGCTTATAGTGATAACACATTATTATACACATTCAACACATGTTTCATCATTAGCTTAGGACCGACTGACCCACGATCAACTACTGTTCACATGGAACCCATTCCTAACTTTAGTGCTCAAGGTTTTCAATCGAGTACTTGCTAATACCACCAAGATCTGCACATGTGACAGCTCCAGATTACTTTACAGCAAAATCCTTCGACGCTATCACATTACCTTCCTACTCTCTGAGTGTTCCGGTCAGTCACACATCAGAGGTTGAGTATAAGTATAATGCTATAGCGCCATCCATTTTTTGGAGCTAGTTGCTTTGGAAGGTGAGTTATTACACACCCCTTAGCGGATTCTCGGAGTGTGTTTCACTTCGCACTACCAACGGATAATCACGTTTCAGTACAATATTATATATTAGGCTTTTTTATTATTTAATATTGGCATATGACTAGATAAATACACTGAAACGAGATTAGATAAATACCCTACATCAAGCCTCCCTTCCCGTAAATTTCCCCATGATTCTCCTCAGGCCCTGATTAACTGGCCAGGGACACCTTCCACAATTTCTAATAAATCCTCACAACAACCGTAACTCGACAAAACCTGCTTTCCAAATGACGGAATATCTCAAATCTTGAATTTCATAACGGATATATCTTAATTAGCTTCGGCAATCAGTAGCAACTCAAGACGCTAAACGCTAGCTCTCGCAAGGTGCATTGTGCCTATAAATCGAGAGACAGTTAATTCCTAATTATTGTATGTTTGTTTGAATAAATATAGAGACAGCTGGCCTATCCACGTTGACAGTACGACAGTGATGAATATTTCGTCCCAAAATGGATTTTGAGATAATTAGAGATCTGCACATAATAATAATAATAATAATAATTGAGATATAAACGGTACACAAACAGATATCGTTTGGGTAGCAAGATCGTGTGGCCGTGAGGGCCGCTTACGATCGCCGAATATCTCTGGATGCTGATCGTATATGCTACACCGAACGGGGATCACTGTCTACCCTAGTCGGGCTGTCAGTAAAAACACAGTAGTAGCAGTGGTAGTAGCAACAGGCTACTGCCGCGCAGAGGCTGTATTGTACTAAATGACCATCTACGACGGCTTCTAATGTCACTCTACTGTCAGAGGTCGCGTCTTCCCCGACATGGCCTCCGCTATTGGTCCTCAGCGCCACTTTAAACAATTCGATTGGTTTAGAGCGAAGTTTCCATCACTAAATCGGGAAAGCGAAGTAATAATTCCTTGTCATCGAAATTCTGCTACTAGAGCACTAAACCTCGTCTAATAATCACAAACAAATTTAACACATCACTGAGATTATCCCAATTAGCGTTCCTCATAATTTCTTATTAACTGACATAATTCACGTGATAATATACACACTTTACGCTATAAAAATAACATATCGTCATAGTCGGGGCATTCGAGCCACAACACACATTTCAAATCATTGACGGCCGCTGATCGCGGTCGAACGGCGATTTTACGGGAGGAAGGATCAGGAGCGGCAAATGGAATAACGCAGGGGTAAACAGAGCCGGCACATTAGCTAATCTCGAATAGAGCCCGCGAGCTCGACGCGGTTGTCAATAGCACAACCAGTAAAGGTAACAATATCAAAAGACTAGATATTTCTAGACGGCTGCCCGCAAAATAAATGACAATAATAATAATAATAATAATAATAATAATAATGAGCGCACTTCATTCAAAGGTAGATGTAATAAGACAATAAGCAGTCACAAAAATCACACAAGTGTACTACTATGGTGCTGCAGTGTTGTCGGTCAGTTGTGCAAAGCACGACTGATTTGCCATGCAAACAAGTCAGTTAATCACCGTTTTCTGGAGATGAACTTGGGTACGAGTTTTCTGGCGATGAACTCATGTTTGTCACACTGGCATTTAAAAGCAGCCCGCCAGGCGAATTTCTCATTCACTTTTTCATTTTAAATAGTCTGGTATATAGTCTCGGGTCATTTATAACAAAGGATCGTAAAATCCACTTTGAGCGACGAGAGGCCTGAAGAACTATTATACATCCGTCCACTCCAGGAACTTATATATATAGTTTATATATTTATATTATACCAGGAATGAGGGTTTCTTGTAGAAGTATTCAATACTCGATTTCATTGACGCTCGCATATATCTTCAAATAATCTGCGTAAATTTTAACAGATATTAATGGGGGTAGCATGCACATTATAGTATTTATACAAAGGATAAACATAAGCGGTCCCAGAATTGTTCTTTGAGGGCAACCAGAGGTTGCTCAGGTGAAATTCCGAGTATTTTCCGTTAATTCGAACACGGAAGGTGCTATCGTGGAGGAAGTCTTGGATCCACGTCATTAGAAGCTTACCAACGCCGAAGTTTGGAAGCACCTGGATCAGCTTGGGGTGAGTGACCCTTTGGATTTAAAATCGAAATAGATCACGTCGAAACTTTGAGACTTATTGATACGCGTTGCCTGTTCACACTGCGTTTCGAGTAGTTGAATTGTTGTGCCGCGGCCTGGTCGGTAGGCAAACTGAGCATCTGATATCAGTCCTTGCTTATTTGCATTTTCATAAATGGTCTTGCAGATAATACTTTCGAGAAGTTTGCAAGCAACCACTGTCACCGACACGGGCCTCTTGTTGGTCGGTTCAACCTTTGATTATTTTTTATGTACCGGACTCATAACTAACAGATTTGTCATTCATGGTGTGGAACAATCGCGAACTTCCCGTGAAGCTGACCATAATTGATGTATTTTAGGTACCTCGCATTACTAACGAATCGAGTAGAGATGCTCTCGCCTGCCGCCGTTTACAGTCACTCTGGACCTACCTTTCTCGAAAGCAACGTTCACTTATGTCGGTGACGGATTTCTCAAAAAAATGATAAATATATAAATAATCTTGTTGGAAAAAGAAATAGTCTTGTTAGAGCATGTTTATTATATGCAATAATTATATTAAAGTTGCTAAAAATGATCAACAATTCATCGAATATTTTAATACGCGTAATCAATTTCGGGTCTCTTTTTGAATTTTGGGGCGTCCATCAACTTTACGAGTCGGTACAAAACAAACCCCCGAACTTCGCGCTCTTCTCGACGCAGGCGCGACGTGCAACATCATGGGCTTCCACACGTTCCGAAACATGAGAAACAATATACCAGAACTGCACTTTGATCGCAAGGACAAAACAATTATAAAAATGTATGACCAGTCGCGATCGTTAACCTTGGGACCAATAACGATCAACATCAGCACGGACAACGCACGGAGCAATGTGACCATACACACAGACCAGAGATTAGAGCTGGATTATTACCTGCTGGATTAGAGCAGAATCGGAAGATACTAAATCTGAATGATAGAGGGCACATATACTGAAATTGTTTAAGGAAAAGGTAAGTTGTTTCAAAATCATGGAGTGCTAAAATCAATGGAAGCTGGAATGATCCCGATTCGCTTTGGGCCAAGTTCTGAGCGAGCAGTTTCTATTTTGCCAAGTTATAGTTTCATTTCTTAAAGCCATAGTATCAAAAAACAGCGATATATTGGAACGTAATGGTGTGTACATACTGGTTAAGTGGGCAGGAGACCTAGTGTACATAAGACACATAGCTTGTATATATCCATACAGGAAGAATAAAAAGCAGGAGACCACACTCCTACCACAAACAGCCCGAAAGACGGTGCCAACGCGGGTGGTAAATGAACTCCCCCTCGCAACTGATTAAGCGGCAGGGAGACAAAGAAAAAAATTAACAAAAAACGCAGTAATCTATCGCAATTTTATGACATATTGGCACGCCATAGCACGACAAGACATCCACACCGTTAGTCCAGGCTGACAATTTTACCAGCGAATGATCACGTATTCGACATGGTCCAAGTCCAAATTAATTTGTTAAGCAATATGCTTGCGTATTGAAGTGGTGAGTATTGAATCTGCGTCTCGTTATCATACATTAACGGTACACTTATTAAATACATTCATATAAACGTGTTTAAGGAATATAACCGTTTTAACCAATATTATAAACCTAGCCTTAAGACACTGTAAAGTCTATCGACCAGCAGCCATCAAACAGTTATTGACCATATGAGTTAGATATCACCTATAAACCTTTGTTCAGTCGGTTTACGTGAGTAGAGATATGACCTGTCTTTTGGTGTACACGATGTGGGACCAGTGAATCCACGAGCTCACTCATATCCGTATGCCAAATGTTGCACAGCTCATCTACTGATTGCGCGCCAACAAATGTGCAATGATCCAATTTATTGTTAATAGGCATTGAGCGATTCGGTCTTAATCAACTACTTATAATATTGTAAAAAGTGCCATGACCTTATATACGTTTGATATTCGAAGTTATCAACAATACAAGCCTCTAAAGTAACTACTAGGCTGCCGTGGCATCGGTTTGTAACAGTCCGTACTTAGTACGCAGTTGAATTGCTACGCGCTAGCGAGCTGGCGAAGTTTAGCTGTGGTACTGCTGTTTGTATCTGGCATATTGACACGTCATAGTATCACAAAACAATCTATATTATACTCTACCGTTAGGCCCTAGTAATTATTCCTCTACCCAACAACCATGTGAATAAGTGATTGTCATTTCATTTTAGTCATTTCAACATTTCAAATGCCTAATTACTACAAGCCCAACCAAATCTGTTGTTCTTCTATCTTATGCTTGTCGATTAAAAAGATGAGTATTGAATCTACGTCTCGTTGTTATCATACATTAACAATCAACATTTAATAGCTTTATATAACCGTGTTTTCCGAGCCTGACCGTTTTAACCAATATCAGGGAACCTAGTATTAAGGCACCCCTTACTCAATTTCCCGACGGTTAACATCAAAGAATTAAGTGTACACAATAGATCCCGCTAGCTGCGGTGGAAACAGTCCAGTGAGAGTCAATTGGGGATCCTTTCCAGGCACTGAGCGACGAGTTGTTTGGCTGCTTCGGCGATCTTTGTAGAGTTGGCTGGAAATTTTTGGGTCTTGTTGACATGGAGAATCTCTGATCGGCGTGAAAGTTGTCGACGCATAGCAGCTCGCAGAGTAAAATACACCACAGCTTTGTCCTCGCTGGAGACTACGTCTTTCTCTTCTTTACAAGGCTCAGGAAGAAATGCAAGAAACGCCAAATAGAGACGAAGTCTGCAATAAGAGCAAGGAAATTAATAGAACGTCGCCATTTCAATGGAGGCCATAACGCCAGGGGTCAGTGAGCGGATGTGGATCTATAAACACAACAAAGAAACTGTGGCTATATATCGAATTTCCTCTCGAACTGCTAAACGGAAGTTCTCATTAATACAAAAGGTGTAATTGAATGGTAGAAGTGAGGATGAGTTCGGGTCTTGCTTCTTAACGAAATTCGGGTAATATCTAAACGGCAGCTAAAGTCGTCGACAGTAAGACTTCAAAATATACATGACACAACCTTGAACTCGAGAGCCCAAATAATTAATTTGGGCTCTTGAGACCTAACCGAACTAATTTGAAATTCATCAAGTTAAATCTGGCGTCTAAATAAAGGTCCAATCATCATCCGTTAAATTCATACGTTTTCCTAGCCTACCACTGGCTATCCATTGAACAGATTGTATCTTCAATGAGCATTGGTCGCGTCCACTTACTCGCAATCGATGCTTGGAACGTAGCCTTCCTCGTTACAGATCGCCTTTTTAACAGAGACAACATTGGCCAGTATTAATGCAAAGCCACTAATTCTTTTAGGCTTAGTTCGCTCGTTTTTTACCCACCCAAGTGCATCAGAGAGTGCCATGGGTATGATTATGTTGCTTCCGTTAACATCGTTGAGGTTTTCTTCAATGTCACAAAGAGCTCTACCCCGGCTGAAGACGTCGTTATCGAGCCTCCTCGCCCCATTTACATAACTTGTCTGCGCGATGAGGTTGGATACGAAAGAGGGCGAATATATGAAACTGAAGGATTTCGTTGAGAGTTGAGCCGCCCCTTGGAGTCGAGCTATGGACTCGCACCACGTTGCATTGACAGTGATGTTCGTGATGAATAAGGCCCTCGACAGTGAACAATATATTCCGCCTTCTATAGCCCAAGTTCCTGTATTATCAGTGGGGATGCTTGGGCATTGGTTAAACGTGCTACATTTATTGTTGATGACCAGGTAAGCGACTCGTAAAAACCGGTCTTCATAGACCCAACCATTTATCTTTTGTTTTACCCTCTCCATAAGGTCCTCTATGATCTTTGGTGTACCAGTGTACAACGATTTCAGTAGATCTTGGACATCGGACATTTTTAATGTTCCGCTGAAGAAAGCTACTTTTTGAGGAGCGTCATTCTTTATGGAGACTTTGTGCTCCTCTCCCAAAACCCCGTAAGCGAGCATCAGTGGATAGAATAGCCTCAGCAGATTTGGAAATCTATTTATGTTCTCTGAAGTCCAAGGACTATAATTTCTGAAGCAATCTGTAGTGTATGGGTAGCCGATCTCACTCTCTTTGAGCAATTCCATCAACTTCGTCACAGCACCATCACAGTTCGCTGAAATCAAAACCAATGAATGATATCTGATTAGAGAATATTTTCGTGTATGATAATAGTGGTGTCCTGGTAAGGAACCTCGTTGTATTAATGAATCAGATGCCCAGATTTCTACTATTCTGCTACGAATTAAATTAATTACACTATATATTGGTGTATCTAAATGATTGATAGTCTGGTCTGCCGACTCACCAACCTCACCTACCCTTTTATGAAAATGAAACGAGTTTTCTATTTTATACTAAGAACCGTCGAACCGAACTTCCAATGAACCAACCGAATCAACCGGTGCAGTGCAGACATTAAATTGAATATCGAGACACAATCTCGCAAGGTACAGAGCCAGTCATGGATCTGAAACGAGCAAGACAGACGCTACAGGAATAACCTAGGATAGCTGCGTTTAATACTGGCGCGTGCAGGAATACTGTACAGGGGACAATTGCGGTGACTAAAGCCGCTATTCAAATAAACTGTGTCAAATATGGTTGTTGTCACCAACCGCCCGGCTCAGTGGTGGTGCTGTCGACTGTTCAGCTGACAGGTCACTGTGGTTGTCTATGGTTAAAGGCAGGTGAGCTGTCAGTTCGCTAAGGGATCATCATCGAGTACCGGAGCCAGCACTGCTGTGTCTCTCGGTAATAGAGAGCGCCGGGCGCGCAGCGTTATTTTCAGTTGGCCTAAAAAAAGGAGAAGAGCTGTCAGAAGTTAAGCAGCGTCATTTTCATTTCTGGATCGATTGGAGGGTGCCACCAGTGACCTCCGTAACCAGTCGTCCGGTCAGGACTGCGTGCGCGATCTCGGTTGCATACTTTTAATGGCCCAGCGCTATGCCAAATAAATGGATCTAAACAGTACCGGTGCTAGCTTCCTCGGGACACCCGGGAAGCTTTCAAGTAAGAGTTCAGCTGCTGGGAACGGTCCCCAACAATCGTGTAAACTGAATAAATCTGCAGGCGGCGTGTGGTGGCGATAACACCCAGAAGGATCCCTATTTTCCATTCTCCGTTAGAGTCCCCTGGATGGTCCAGCGGTCAGCGTCTTGGACTGCTAGACCGGAGGGGCGCGGGCTCAAATCCTGTCAGACGCGTAGAATCCTTGGGAGTTCTTTATCAACTTTCTTCATCTGAAGATTCTCGTCAAGTGGAAGAAATTAAGCTCTATTAGATAGAGTACGAAACACAATTGGCGCAGTCAGATAGCTTCGTCAATGTAATGAGTCATCACCCCCGACAAGGAGTGGTATTCATCGTAAACGGCACGTGAGACGTCTTGTTGACGATGTCTATTCTGTTTGAGTGTGTTGTGTTACGAAGTGTGAAAGAAAAAGGTCGAAGCTTGTTTCTCCTCCACCCTTCATGGCCGGGGCCCCTCCGCCAGTTCTATTTACATGCCTTGGAGATACATTTGACGGCAGCCGGATTTGATTTAAAAAAATGACTAACGCAAACATTATTATTGTTATTGTCTAATTGCTAATGGAGGGCATCCTTCACTATACGGCCATCGAAGATCAAGGAGTGGAGAGATGGACAAAGACAGCACCAATGTGTGACACTACAGTTGCTCGTCTTCGTGCTCGGTTCGTGACAGGTTCCGGATTAACAATGGCGCAGGCCGATTTCACGGCGTGGAATCAGCGTCCAGACCAGTCAGTAATGGAGTTTTCTGCGCGTCTGCGCTGTCTTCAGAAAAAATTGCAAATTCGAAGTATAATTTGGACCAAGCAATTATAATCCAGTTGATTGTCTGTGGTAACAATGAGCATGTACATCGCTCACTGCTTCATGAGGGGTCAACTGAGTTGACATTGGATACGGCGTTGGCAATAGCGCAGGACGTCACAACGTGGAAGTGAGTCGGTTCGCTGGCGGTGTGCAATGTAGAGTAAAAGTAGAAAATCGTAATACAATATTCCTGCTAGATTCTGGAGCAACCGCAACAATTTTAGGTAGTGGAGATGGTGAAAAATATTTGACTAAATTAAGGCCAGCTAGTAAACGCTGATTAGCTTATTCAGGCGAGTCCATTAAGGCTAGTGGAGAACTGGACGTTCA